>VUQR01011164.1:0-26824 GCA_015108515.1 Hemichromis elongatus | reverse complement strand
AAAACCCCCCCCTTTTTCCCCCCCCCCCCCCCCCCCAAAAAAAAAGCGTGACCTCCTCCTGAAAAGCTTTTGTAGTTTTAAAACAATATCACACGATGTCCGCCTTTGCTACGAGAGGACAATCTTATTCACGAAACAGTGAGGGGCCGCTTGTCTCTGGAAAACATAAACATAGACTTTTTTTTTTTCAGAGGTTTGAACAAGAAATGTTATTGTTTTTCTGGTGAGGACTGTGGCTGTGGATGAAAAAAAAATAGGGCATCTCTTTTCAGCGGTTTACAACATGCGACAAAAAAATACTTCAGAGAAAAATAGTCCTCCTCCTGCCGCGTCTGTAGCTGATTACTCGCTTAATGCAGTTTCACCCTACATCATGCTGTTCTGGTCTAGTTTGGCCCTCAGCTTCTGACAACAGAGCGAAGGCTGTAGCAGGTGAGAGAGTTCATTAGAGCTGCAAGCTGGGGTCCACAACAAGCAGCCTCTTCACATGGAATAGCAGAGCTTAGCCTCCAGCTGTGACCTCTCCCATCCAACATGCAGAGATAATACAGCAGCAACACAAACTCAAGGCAAAAAGTCTTCACACGGGGACGCACACTTAAGCCGAGGCAGAGAGTTTAACAAATGTGGAGCAGCACAACCTTGCCTTTCAGCGCACTGCCCCCAAACTTACCACCAACCCAACCTCCGCGGTAACTCTCGCTAGCTTCCAGATATATATTTTTTGTTATTTTTTTTTCTTTTTATGAATATTTACAAAGGTCAAAGCTTCAAAAGTTTTGAAATTGTTAAAACAAATATGGAGAGTTAAGGTCAAGGTTGGGAGTGTAATGAAGGGAGAAAGCAAATTTTTGGCGCCTGGGTTTTTCCACTGTGCATGCTGATGAAGTTTGCCCTCCACTAACCCTTCAAGCAGAGCTGAACGTGTGAGGCTCCCCGTTTCGTGAGCACACAAAACGCATGTGTAACAGGTGCAGGGCAGAGAACGCCATCATACCCCAAATCTTATTCTGTAAAGTATTTATTATAGAAACGGAATAAGCACACATATATATAGCAGTCTATTAAAAATTTACCTAAATTGATACGTTTCCTGACGCAACCTAGAAACAGCCTCCTGGCTGCCATCTGCTCTGCATGGGGATAACTTAGATCATTTATGTATTGTGTGCTATTTTGCCAAAAGAATGAATTGCATCAGATAAAAACATTACTCTTTCATAAACTGCATGGGGGGAAAAAGTAAATTTAGCTCTAAGAAACTGTGCTTCATACTTCTGAATGAGGTTAAAAAGAATACCAGAATAAATTTAATCTTTAACCACCAACAGATGGTTGTTGTAAGTATATTCTCGATGTTTAAAAAAAAAACCCCAAACACACAGTACTGCCAAGCCTCTAATGAACCTTGTAATTATTGTACGAGTGAAAGGCGTGTGTCACTTTTACAGAAATTTTTTCCTCTCAAATGTTCTGACAGCATCTTCAGTTCTGGTGTAAAAAGCAAAAACAAATCAACAAACCCTTAAGAGATTCTTCTTAAAACTGAGAGGTCAACTTGCACTCACTAACTACATAGCTTTTGGTGTTGTATAGTTCAGCGAGAATGCAAGGGTTTGTGTCCCACTGGGACCGACGTGTTATAAATGCTTGCGTTTATATTGAATTTTGGGATAAGTGTCCATTAAATGAAATGTGTGTTAGCGCTTCAGTCAGATTATGTGTTTTGCCACAAACAGCTGAGCACATTTAAACTAGGCAAACGCCTTGGGTATCTACTTGAGTGACTCACTCATCCTTCCCTCCTGCTCTTGTTCTACTTGTCTGCTTCCACCACACGGGTAATGGATTTTGAACAAAATACTTGCCAAAACCAGTCAACCAGTCAAAATTTAAGTACATCCACCATCTCCACTGACAACAGCTGAAGCAGTGAGTGAAGTATGAAAAGATCAAGCTGGATAAAATTTCTTTTAACTTATACACTATGGAAATAAGGCATAAGTTGAAGTCACTACAAATACTTAGTGACTTTAACTTATACAAAATCTGAGTTTACTTTAGGTTTAGGTAAATGCTGATACAAATAAATATATAACTTTATGTAGAAACATCCACTGTTTGGACAAAAGTACTGAAAACACCTAAGGTCAATTATAAAGAAATGTGGTCCAAATACTTTTCTACTACTAGATTTCTGTTTATTATTATTATTATTAATTTCTGGATCTCTTTCACAATGTTTTATTTGTCCTGTCTACCGCCCTCAACCGATTGCGGCGCCTGCCTGAGCCTGGTTGTGCTGGAGGTGTTTTCCTTTTAAAAGGGAGGTTTTCCTTTCCACTGTCGCCAGTTGTTTGGTTCATTTGATTGTGGGGGTTTTCTTTCATTATTGTATGGTCTTTGCCTTACAATATAAAGTGCATTGATGAAACTGTTGTTGTTATTTGGGTGCTAAATAAATAAAGTGAATTTATTTGATCAATTGTAATATTTTTTTGTGCTCCAATAGATTGTCTTTAAAAGATGAGCTTTACTGCTGTGATGTTTTCTTATATTGTGGAGCCTCAAGTTCAGCTTTTTGTTCATTACCATTTTGGTTTAAACCAGATTGGAAAGAATTTAAGTTTGAGGCACTTTCACATTGGTTTGAGGCTATGTCCATCTTTTATATAAAAAAAAAAAGTCTATCGAGGGAGCCAGGTGTGGGATGAGGCCAAGAAATCGTCTCAAATTCCCAACCTTTGGAAAATAAAAATGCATTACTGCCTAAACCACCAAGGCCAGAAGCTTAAGGTTAAGCTCACATCAACAAAAGTATGAAGTGTCTCTGTATTGTGATTTAAAAATCCATTTTTTTGTCAGTTAATGTTACAGAAACAACTGTCAGACAAAAAATCATGAACATTTATACAGTAACATTTGTACAGTAACAGTTTCAACCATCCTCTTTAACAAAGACAGTGATAAGGAAAAAAAACTGAAGAGGTTAAAGGGCGGTCTCTCGAGCTATAGAAAGTTTTGCACTTGAGGAAGGAAACACTTAAAATGTTCTTGTTCAGTATTAGTCATGTTGTTTTTGGTCCTTGATTATTATGTAAGTGCAGTGTGTTTCTGGTAAGTTTAGCTAGCAATGTGCCAACAAATGTTAGTGTTTTATTGATATGTAAAAGTTAAATCCAGTGATGGTTGTGTATCTACTCAGGAGAGCTTGCATTTGATCTAATCCAATCTAATCCAAAAACCATATTTTGTAAAATAAAAAGTAAATCCAAATACTTGACCAAAGATCTTTCAGCAGACAGGAACATTTGAGGAACTTTGTTCCTTCCTAATAACAAGTCCTGTGTTTTGTGGAAAGGTGCTGGAGGGTTTGGTGGTCTCGGGATCCCGTCTCTGCTTTTTCCAGATGATATGATTCTGTTGGTTCTAACCTCCAGCTTGCACTGGGCTGGTTTTCTGCCAAGTGAAAAGCATGGCGTGCCCACTATGGGTTGGGAAGTTGGGCCCCCAGTTCAAGGACGTTGTTCATGAGTTAAAGAAGAAGGTCAGAGAATTGCAGGTGGATTGGAACAGCTCCTGCAGTAATACAGAGGCTGTACTCGTCTATTATGGTGAAGAGAGCGCTGAGTTTGAAAGCAAAGCTGTAGATTTAACAGCTGACCTATGTTTCTACCCTCAGCAGTGGCCACGTACTGTGAGCAGTGACCGAAAAAGTCAGATCTCTGCAAATGGTGGAAATTAGCTTGTTTTGAAATGTGTCTCTGGCAGAGGCAGACACAGGACACTACAGAGATTATGTCTCATAGTTAACTTGCCAACCTGGACCTTAAGAAGAAAATGGATGGATGAATGAATGGAAGTCCTATTTCTGTCTAAGTCTGTCATTATTTCTTACAAACCTTTTGCCAAAAGTGGAAGAAGGAAATAGGACAGTGAACCATAATTAAATGCGCTTGGTAGCTTTTAGATAACCTTGAGAACAGGCAAATAAACAAACAATGAGCACTGAAAATTCTCCACCAAGCTCTCAGCTTGAGAGATTTCATTTAAAACATGTAAGTACAATAAGAAACAACAATAAGTAGTGAAAATACTAAATGTCATTGTGGCATATACATGCTGTGAGGAAAACAGTGGGAATGCATTTTACTACAAGTGTAAGGATCTTACTGCAACTACTAGCCCAGCTGTGTTTATTGATTTATTGTTTTTACATAGGTAGCCAGTGTGTTACTTGAGGTTCAGTTTTAGAGGGCTAACCAATCAGGTTTTTCCATGATCAGATTTCTAGAAGGTCTGTATCTCAGTGGTTCAATTTTTTGACATGTCTCCTCTCCAAAGAAATTTAGTGATCTTGTAAAAGATTACTCAGATAATATTAAAAACGATTATGCTATAACAGAAGTCTTGATTGTGTTGGCATATGAAGGTGAACTTCACTGAAGGACAGAATTACCATTGCCTCCATCTTCAAGTCATCTGGGGCTGCACATTTTTATTTTAAAACCCATTGCTTCCCCCTCAGTTTACATTCATAGTGGAATTCCACTGAAAAGCTGCAAGGAAATGCATCTTTATCTCTTTTTGTCAATGTTGAGGACACTGCTGTCTTATTAGAATAACCTTTATTTGATTAAACAAGCACTGGATTTGGTGTTTATGTCAGCGTGAGAGGCTCCATTGATCTGTATGTTATAAGCATACAAGTCATGCATGCAGAAAGGAGCATAATACAAGCATTAAAAACATTTAAGTCAAAAATATATAAATGCATAGCAATATACCCACACAGATAGAGAAAGGAAAAGGCGAACTTTGGACAACATTGCCCCAGGACAGTGCATATTTAAAACCCAGACAGTTTCTTCTGTAAGGCCACGGTTTTATCCACTTCACCGCCGTAATAGCATAATCTGTAGATTTCAAAATGGCCCTAATATATGACACGGTTCCCACACAGCCACCTTGAAAATTTCCAGACAAGCTTTCGACAGTGTTGCACAAAACTGAAAGACACAGTCTGCCCTTGATGAGAAGGTGAGTGCTCATAAAGGCGGTGCGAGGTCTTTGGAGAGCAGTGCACAAATAACAGCCATGAGACGTGCTTTGTAATCGCGCAACAGAAATCTTTACATTACCATAGCTTTTATTCAATTTTATTATTCCAGGGTGAAGAGGTGATGGCCTTTACTTTCTCTCCAGTATGGACAGAAGCTTATATTTTTGTCAGCACAGCACAGATATCCTTTTATTTGCTATCATGGGAAGGGCACATGTCAGTGTTTCTGCTATGATGCACTGATGAAAGGAACCCACAAGGTCACATATGAACTGACTCTGTGGAAGTCACGCCACCTAAAGAACTGAGACTTTCCAGCAGAAGCTTCATGACAAGTAAGGTCAAAGCAGTTATTGTGCACAAAGGGTAAAAGTAACTGCACAAGGTCTTAGAAGTGCAGAAAACTTTGATTTTCTACTTAGAGATTGCTGCTCAGTTTTTATCCAAGTTTTAAAAGTTTGACAAATCTTCTAAAAATGAATGTGAAAGCCATACTAGCTGCTGAGTGCGGCTGCAGATGCAGCAGTGCTTTGAGCCAAATGCTAATGTCAACATGCTCATGCACAGAGAGTGAAAAGAAAGATTGGGGTAGCCACAGTGACATCACCCATTTGTTTGCAGCTTCCATTTGGAAGCCGGAGCTTTAGTGTTATTGTTCTCGCCAGGATTGTTTCTAGGAGCCAGAAGTGTTGAAACCTGAATGAGGGTGAAGTCATCAGCTAAGACTAGCAAGCTTGGTTAGCAAGGTCCACCCATAGAATGTATGTGCAACATACAGCTACATCTGTGCTGATACTGTGCAAATAAAGTAGCCTGCTAGTGTTTTTCTCAATAAAAGTGGAGTTTGCACCAAGCAAGAGTTTGAAATGCTCCGAAGGGCACCAGCATCAAAGTTTAAAGGTCAGATTCATTCAAAATAATCCGCACACTAAAGCAGGGGTCTCAAACTCCAGTCCTCAACAGCCGCTGTCCTGAAACTTTCCCGTGTCCCTGTTGCAACACACCTAATAAATTTGTAGGTCATTAGCAAGAGTGTAGAACCTGACTGCATGCTGAAGTGGCAACCCCTAAAATCCAATCAAGTAAACGTAAGTAAATGTAAGTGTTTGGAAAAACTGTACTTTTAAAAGTACTTTTATTGCACCATGTTCGTTCACTCATGAGCTGCTGTAACATGAATCAAATGGCTGAACTGCCACCTCAGCATGCAGTCAAGTTCTATAGAGTCTAGCTAATGACCTACTAATTGTATTTGGTTGTGTTGCAACAGGGACACATGGAAAAGTTTCAGGACAGCGGCCCTCGAGGACCGGAGTTTGAGATCCCTGCACTAAAGCCATGAAGGGGAAAACAAGCTGTAGATACTAAAAAGTTTGAAAATTGCTATCATCTTTTTTATTTCTGTTATCAAATGTGAATCACCATTTAAGAAACCACAAGTTTAGAACTATATCACCTTTTAATAACATCTGAGCACCAGTAACTTTATAACTTTTTAAAAAGCATATAATTTCAACAAAGCAAATTTCACATAAATAACTATGAGGTAAATATTTATCTTATTTCACTGTAGATTACCAGTTTTATAGATTTCAAGTAATAACAGTGCTATATTTAAAATCTACCTGACGTCTACTGTAACAGGCAAACTCACCAGCCGCATTATTATATACACTAATTCAACTGCAACTTGCAAATATCTAATCATCCAATCATGTGGCAACACCTCAGTGTATTTAGGCATGTAGACAAGGTTAAGACTGCCTGCTGAAGCTCAAACTGAGCATCAGAATAGAGGAAAAACTGTGATTTAAGTGACCTTGAATGTGACATGGTTGTTGGTGTTAGGCTGGTCTGAATATCTCAGAAACTGCTGATCCACAGGGGTTTTCACTTACAACCATCTCCGTGGTTTACACAGAATGGTGAGTAAAACTGAAAATATCCAATAAGTGGCAGTTCTCTGGGCAAAATTACATTTTTGATGCAAGGGGTTAGAGGAGAATGCCCAGACTGCTTCGAGCTGATAGGAAGGCAACAGAAACTCAAATGATCACTCATTACAAGCAAAGTATCCAAAAAAGCTGAATGCATAACACAAAGATGGGTTCCAGCACCAGACGATCACATAGGGTGTCAGCTAAGAACATGAAACTGAGACTGAGCCCACAAATCAAACGATAGAAGATTGGAAAATTCTTGCCTGGTCTAATGAGTCTCAATATCTGCTACGACATTTGAATGGCAGGGAAACGCCACAGCCTGGGGATTATTGCCCACCATGTCCATCTTGTTATGACCAGTATAACCATTACCTGATGGCTGCTTACAGCAGGATAACACACCATGTCACAAAGCTCAAATCATCTCAAACTGATTTCTTGAACATGCTAGTCAGAACACTGTCACTGTACTCAAATGGCCTTTGCCACTGGATCTCAATCCAATAGAGTGCCTTTGGGATGCGGTGGAACGGGAGCTGACAAATCTGCAGCAACTGTGTGATGCTATCATGTCGTTAGGGGCCAAAATCTCTACAAAATCTCTTGTTGAGTCTGTACCATTAAGAATTAAGGCAGTTCTGACAGCAAAAGACGGCCCAATCCGGTAATAACATGTCAGGTGAGTGTATATTATTGCTTAAAGATGAAGGTCTACTGGCATTAGAGGACAAATGTAACCATCTATGAGCGCATAAGTGAATGAATCAAAGAATCAATTTAAGAGCATTTTAGTGGGTTATTTTAGAGGCCTCGAAGTGCTTAAAAATCACAGCATTGCCTTGCATTTGTAATGCAAAGTGTAGCAGCCACTTAACATTACGCAGCTACGCGGCTATTTGAGATTTAAGGACGCACATTTGTTATCGCTCTTAAGGAGGAGCTTCTCCTCTCATGTTACTTTCCTGAAACTGTGATAAGACCGCCCTTCACCACTAATATTCCTCGCTTCTCCAAACTATATTCCTGTGTGATGATAGCCTCACAGGTTGTCATTAAAAGCAGTAAAAGTAGTGGTGTGTTACATTAGCACTGGAACAGTTGTAGGTCTTGCTCAACAGCCCTTCTCTTCATTAAAAGTTGGTTAATTGACGGTGAACTCTATCTACTTGTGAAAGAGTAATGAGCTAGGAGGGAAGGTCAGGTTCAGTGAATCAGCACTGATTTCACTAATTAATATAAAGGAAAATCCAAGTCGACTATAAAGAATGAGAAAAAACAGCCTCGTAACGTGCTCGTCTCCGAGAAATGTTCTCAAGTTTATGGCGCCGTATTAGTCCAAGCTGTAATCAGACAATCGCACAAAGGGGAAAACACACGAGTTTCAGTGAGCTTGGTAATAGCACCAGCTCTGTCTCTTCCTTTTATCCTCTCATCTTCTGTCCATTTGACTGATCGTGTGCATATATGTGACTGCCTGTCCCTCCACCCTGCGGTGAGCGTGTTAGCCTGTTTAAGTGAACGCTTTATCATCCTCTTCTCTGTCAGGGTCTGCTCTTCCACTCGCTTTGTTTCTCTGCTTCTATGTGCTGCCTTTTTCATCTTCTTCTCCTTTTTTTCAAAAATGCTGGCCAGTCTCCATGCTTCTGTTCTACATCTCTCCCTCCTCTTTCCTATCTCTACATTATCTTCTCCATCTCTCCAGCTGTCCCTTTCAGTTCCTCTCCCCCTGCCCTCCCATCTGCTGATCATGCCCTGATTATTCTGCAGAGGGAGGCTCTTCCCCGTCAAACCGTCCTTCTCCCCGGATGTTCCCCACTCTGTCCCCTATCCATCAAGACTTTCTCCACACACATTCGCTCCATCTGTCAGCCCCCCCTCGTAATATTCTTTCCATTCCTTCAACCTTACTTCCTGACTTTCATTCATCCCCTTCTTCCTCCATCAGAATATTCATAAAACTATTTCTTCATCACTCACATCCATCCGTCCGTTCACACAGCTAACCACACTTCTTCTGTTCCTCCTAACCAGTCCACACCCTGCAGCAGTGAGATCAAAATGTAGAGAGACAGAGCATGAGCCAAGATAAGCTCTCCCTGCAGGTCACTGTCTATGTACCAGCTGATAGGAATCAATCTGCACCGCGGGATTCTACTCCTTTTGTTGTGTTTCTCCTCTCTGTTACAGGCCCCGTACTTTTATTTTTCTTTCTCTTTAATCCTCCCCATTTTTCTGAAGCGGTGCCAAAAATCATTATAGTGAGATACCTTGATCCTTTCTTCCTCCTCACTGTCATTACAGAATTTGAATTGTATTTTGTTCTGCTTTTTGATTTAGTTTATACCAGTGGGTGTTCGCCACATAGCGTCTGTAATGCGGCGCAATCTGTCATTTAGAGTTTCTTTCATCTGCCACTTCAGAGGTATTCCTGTGGTTTATTGTACAAGATAAATGACTATAGGTTCTTTAGTTAGGTAGATTGAGGGGTCAGGACTGAAGTCTAATAAAGCTAATACTTGCTATTAGCCACAGATGTAACACACAGAGGAGATTGAAGGAGTTTGCATCAGCTGGGAACTGAATAGATGAAGTCGGAACAGGCTCATCCGGAATAAGTGCTATCAGCCTACAACGCCACGGCACTGCAAGGACCCGAGTAAAATTGGGAGAAGGTAAGTCATACTTCACCTCATACAGAACATGTTCATGGTAGCAGTTATTAAACAGTTGTTAGAATTCAAGTTTATTTTTTTGCTTATTTAGTGCAAATTAAGTTTTATTAGAAAGGGAAACATGCGGTGCAAAATCTAATATTCACAATTATCCTGAAATAAACAGCAATTGCAAAGATAAAGAGTCATTAGCCTTGAAAATTTAAGGCTTAATGACTCCAATTTCAGCATCTATTCTTCAGCTGGGAAATACAGAGTAAAATACCTTGAATTTGAATCGATATGTGCTGGAAAATCTGTAACAACGTGGGGCAAAAAGTAGTTTGTTAAGTTTCTGATTGTTTACCCACATTATTTGTAACATGAATATCTTGGTAAGAACTTTAGATTTTGGATTATTTTGGATAAACTAAAGAAAATTAACAATGTTGTGAATCTGTTCATTTTTATTTTAAATTTTATTTTTTAAATGTTTTATGGTTAAATTACTATCGTTCCACTTTTGTTTAATTTCTGCACCCCACAGCTTTAATATAATGCAATAACATTATCTAGTGCTATTTGAGTCCTCGTGAGAGAACTAAGTGTATATGTATAAAAAATGGACCATTACTTATTTAAACTATTAGTTAACACCCCTCCCCCAACCATAAAAACTATTGTATGTATCCAAATGTATCTATTTTTTAAATAATCACTGATATATTTTTTTTTTAGCAAAAGTAGCAAAAAATGCCTCCGAACATCTTCAAGTTGTTACCTATAGAAGTTACAACTAATTCAACATTTTTCATTACTGCTGCACAGCCTTACTTATAATATTTGTAAGTAACTAATAATAATAATAATAATAATAATAATAAGGATGTTTCACCCTTCTTCATATTTTATCATAAGGACTATATGGAGCCGTTATCGCTGGAGAAAGAGGAAGTTTTGTAGCACTGGAACGCTTTCCATCTCATCTGGGACAAGCACTGTAAAATATGAACTCATAAAAGATTTATTTCATTTAAGTTACATGTTATCTTATTACACATAGGTACAAAGATGCAAAAACGTAAAAGTCTATTTAAACAGAAAATAACAGTACAAGTAAGGTGGTCCTGTTGCAAGAAATTATTCAGAGTCTTTTTAAAAGCAAGGATTATAAATTAAATTCCTAAAATCGTTATTACTACTTAGTATGACTTATTATTATGGTTATTGTTTTCATTTAATAGGCGTTAGAGATTTTTAAACCTTTACAGGATTATGATTTTCTCAAACAGGGTAAAATAAGGATGATTGGGAATGAGGTTGAAGAAGGGGCATTTCATCTAATGAATGTAAATTAAAACTTTTTTTTTTTTGCTAAGCCTTAGCTGTGAAATCAAATCAAAATTGTACGTTCCCACTGGTCTATTATAGCGTGAGGCAAGCTTTCACTGCTGTGAGGTCAGCTCTTTTATGCCCAGTCCATCCCGTTAACTAAATGTTGTCGGGTTTTTCGGGTTTTGTTTTCAAAAATTAACAAAATAAAAGAAACATATATCATATGTATCTTTGTGGTTAATTAAAGGTAATTCACAAAATTGAAAAAACAAAAAAAATTGGACTAAATTTCATAAAGATGCAATTTAATAGACTTGAACTAAAAATAAATTATACATCAAAGAAGATCTTGCCTACCTCTTTAATAATACTTGTTTATTAACACCCTCTTAAAGTAAAGTAAAGACAGGGATGTTTTACCACATAGAAAATGCAAACTTTCATTCAAAACACTTATTTATCGAGATGAGATTGTCTCGTAACAGGAGGGACATTTAGGGACGCATCATGCGTGGACACAAAATTGTTATAGTGTGATATTTGATAAATATATATTTTTCTGATAATTTAACAAGTTTTACTTCAGATGAAATGATAAACTCCTATAAATTTTGACAATGGTGCTATCTTGAAATGGCACCAAATAGGAGGCATGGCATGACCCACATGTACAGCAATCAATGGATGCTCGCTCAGTTTTGCTACTGTGTCTTGCAGCGTGTAGCACTTTAGCTTGATACTTTTGCGGATCTAAACCTGTGACACAATTAGAATAAATGCTTTGTGTTATCTCTCATTTCTGTGGATGTTTTCATCAGTACAAGGGACACGTGTAAGGCCTGACTACCAGCAAGGACATTCCCCTGTAACAGCATTTTCCTATATTTATTAACACAGCATAATTAGGTATGACTGGCATTTCAAGTTTATTTAGTTTCATTTTCAGTATTTGTAAGTCAGTTGATTGGACCGTTGATTTTTTTCCCCCCCTTTTTCCAGAATGAAAAACAGTTAGATTAATGTAGTTTTTATGCATCTTTTCATACACGTGTCTTAGATTAGTGTTCTTGGATCTAATTGGGTTGCAAGCACAAAAGCGAAATCAGTCATGAAGGACAAAGTTGGAAATACTAAATGCCAAAGTACATACAAAAAAAGCATTCTACACTCGCCAAGAGTTGTGAGAATAAGTTTGCCGAAGTTAATTAAAAGCTCACAGCCTTACTTATGTTTGTTGCCTTGATCTTTCACTATGGCCTTCACCACCCCTTGAGAGAAATATCCAGCTCTTTAGGAGCTAAAAGTGAAATCCACAACATGTCAGACTTAGTTGCTTTGTGTACCTGCTGTCTGAGGTTTATTACCTGAATGTTTTGCCTTTAATAGGGTTGCTCTGGGTGGACTAGACCAAACATTAATGTTATGCCACATAAAACTAAAACCATGAGCTAAGTTATTCATAATCCATCACTATGAATAACACCTTTAATGCAGCCATCTAAAAATTGGACAGTCAAAAGCTGAATTCACATGTGTTACTTCAAAGACTTTAGTTTAAAAAAAGAAAAAAGTTGAACTCTCTGTTCATAAATGGCCCGATAGAAATAGATTTTAGATGCTGCAAAGTTTTGTGATTTTATGTCCAATCTTCTATGGACATGTTGTTTGGATTAGTTGTGACTAACCTCAGTGGAGGATCCCCCCTCACTAGAGGAAGGTCAGCGTAGAGGTGGATGGGAGTGGACCACACACACCTCCTGCCACGGAGAGATTTATCAAGCCAGCTTTGCTCCCCGAAACACATGGTTAATTTAGCAGCCATTACAGGTGACATTTTGATGAATAGAGAAGGCTGTTCACGCATACATAGGCAATAGGCATAAACACACACAAACACACACGCACGCAGACGCGCTCATAGAAAGAATAATGGTCATTTTACTGCAGTCTGCAGGAGGATGGGAGATAAAAGTTAGTGTTGGGAGAATGATGTGTCGGGATGGTTTCATTAACTCAGAGATAGAAGACTCCTGTCTGTGGCATCAGTGATCATTCTAGGGGAAGAAATTATTCTTCACGCCTGGAGATGGACATGTGCACTAACATAGTGACAAACTACTCAGTTACTCACAGTTAATCCCAGCTGCTTACAGACCCGAATAATCCCGTCTGTGTAATTAGCACTCCTGCTAATCAGGATTTAGCTGAAATGCTAAAAGGTACGTGCGCACCTGTGTGCGCAGCCCCAGAGAAAAATTGCACGCAGCCAGGAGACGAGAAGCCGTTGCTCGTTGATCCCCTCTAACCCATTTATCATCATTTTCATGATATCTATTGATTTGTCGGAGCTGCCCTTCACTGCTTTGAGTAGGAGGTTCCACACATACCACAAACATTTGATCACTGTCAAACATGTGTTGGCTGGGGCTGTGACAAACACACACTAAGCTTCTCCACAAAGAGCTGTCTATTCAAACCAACAGATGATATAGAGTTGTTCTACCCACACATGCAGGATGCAGGATGCAGTCTGCCTACGGTTGAACAGCAGCCCAAAGCCAGGAGCGGATAGAAAATGTCCTTCGTGAAGCAGCGACTCTGCTCAGGCTTCTATGTCTTGTCGGCGATTTGGCAGGGAGCAGAACAGACACACAGACAGACAATAGAGAAGTCTCTATGGAGATCAGCCTGCACTGCTACACAACCACCGCTTTTTCTTTTTTTTTTCATCCCCAAGTCCCGGTGCCTGCAGGGACACTGTATAACCCTTTAAAATACAGTTTCAAAACACAGACAAATCAATTTCCTTTGCTTTGTTGAATATCAAACCTCTCCCAAGGACTAGCGTCAGATTCAGAAAAGATTATTTTGGGAAAATGAAATGAGAGACTCAAGAGTGTGTAGCACTGCAGCATAACTCTTAATAATACTAATAAAAAAAGCCAATACTTTGTCAGTCTGTATCATTGCAGTAACAATCATATTAGATCAAATAATCACATCAGATGCAAACTTGATGGATTATGGTCTTTTTACCACTGTGGGTATTTTTCTTCTACGGGAGCCGGGGAGTAGAGTGGTGTCATTACCTTCGGCTCTGATCACGATGCATCCTGAAGGTCAGACCTGATGAATTAGAGAGACAGCACTGTTATAGAGAACGGCCATTATCCATGATAGTGAAAGAGATTATTCACTCTCCTGAGAGAGGAGAGGAAAGGAAATACTGAGCAGAGTAGATAAAGATTAAAGGAAGAGAAATCAAAAGGAAAGGAAAGGAAAGGAAGGAAGGAAAGGATCCACATTCAGGGGGCTCAGACAAACACCTCAGTGAGGAGTCACTGTGAAATGCTGATAGCTGATGGGTGACAAAACTCCCCTACCCACTTAAAGCTGACACCTCGGTGCAACTGTTTCTTTCCACAGCATGCAGTCAGGGATGATATCAGTGTACCTGAGAGAAGCTCGAATACTCCCAGCCCAGTTAGAGCTGACACCAGGAAACAGTCTCCCTCCTCCGCTCCCCTCTGTTTCAACTCAACATTTTCTCTCAGCGGAGATGTCCTCTGACAGAATTCAGCACTGTAACCACTACACAAGGCTGTTAGCTGAAGATATCCCCTCAGGCTGGAGTTTAAGGGCAGAAACGCCTGCTGGTTCGACTGAATTAAAATAATGTTGATTCCTAACCTCGTCACCAAATAATTTGCAAGCAATCTTAAAACACGAGGACATCCTTTTTACCCCATCACCCCTTGAATTATGTTTAAAACTGAGGCAAGAAATATGCAGCTTGTAATCTATGGGATATCCCATCCAAATAGGGGTCTTCTTGAACCCTAAGCCTATCTTCTAGTCTGCCTCTGCTTCTCTCTGCAGGCTGTGGTGATGAAGTGCTTTGTGCCTGCAGTAGTCCAGTGGTGTGCCGTGCATGTTAAAAAGCCAGTGATGGCGGGGGGAAGCCTGGGGAAGGCTGTGCAACCAACAAAGCTGCAGGCCAGAAGCCACGCTGTAGGCCGGGAGGTGCATAAATGATTTGAATGGCGGTAAAAGTCGGATGCAAATTGGCTCGGTCTGGTACGTAAACATACAGCCACATGCATGAAATGACACGAATAAACAAAGCCGTGTGTCTGGTTTTATCTACAGATAGAAGCATAATGGCTATGCATAAGCACAACCGCAGGTGCACGCGTTCACTCACGCAAACACCAGTACGAGTCTGCATATTGTACATCAGTCAACTCCATTATCATCTGCAGGAGATGAATACCAACAAGAGCAAGACGCTAGGAGAAAACAGCCTGTTTTTCTTCTTCTGTGGCACGTCCTACACGTTTACACAGCTATTACATTCGTGAGATATATGTTATCTCTATATTATACAACTAACTACAGGGATCCTTTTCAGCCATGGCGATCTCTGAGTCTTGGAAATAAAAGGGACATTAAAGAAAGTGCCAAGTTCATCATTTATAAATAATATAAATTAAAAATAATTAATCTAATAATATAAATAATATAAATTGCAAGAAAATAGTTCGTTTAATGTCACAAAAAGATTTGAAGAACATTCCTACTGCACACACGCGTGTGTATATGTGTGTTGTGCGTGCGTGCATGCATGTGTGCTTGTGTGTCTGTATACACCTGAATCTCAAAGCTCTGAGGATTAAATTAGAGAAAGAGTAGGTGCTCTGTTTCTGAAGAGAGGAAGGCAGGACCACTTCATGGGTCACACCTCTAGACTCCATCAGCACTCCGGGCCTCATTGAGAAAAAGATCTCTGGGGTGCAGGGCGGACAGGATGACCTGAGGTTGGCCTGGGGAAGTCATGCTCAGAGAGGCAGACATCACTGCACGGGTCAACTGTGCTTCTCAAGGGGGTGATTAAAAAGTTAGAGGTGTGATTTTCTGCTGTTGCTGCAAAATACAGCACAGTACCTGAGGCAAAAATGTATTCGGTTTTTCTCCTGTGAGTATTTTACATTTTGGCATTTAAATGACTGTAATATTAACATAAAATTAATCATAATGTGAAATTATCTGAAGTTGACTTGACTTCCGCCTACCTTAAAACTGCTACAGAATACCAAGACAATACATTTACATTGTCTCCACATGGTCCACCTTCTCTGTTTTATCTCTGGGATATTATCAGTTTAAAGCAGTGAGACTGAACCTCAAAGTCTCTGCACGTGACTCATCATCACCAGCTGTACAATGCTGAATACATTCTGGTTAGATGAAGAATAATGTTTTACCTATAGCTTTTCTATACCAAACGAATTATCTCAGCAGGATTTACTGACTAATGACTAATGTCGGGTTATATTGCTACCCTGTGCCATGGATTGGCTCAAGGTAGGTGACATCAAGGGAGTCACTTACTTTGATCCACTAGAAGTAATTTACTGCAAATAAACTAACAAAATGCAAACATCAAAGAGCCTGACGCCAGGTGGAGTGGAGCTAAATGAATTGAAGATGTAGAAGTTCCAGCAACCAAACACAAAACTGGAATTGAAGGGTGAGCATGAGCCAAATTAGCATAGCCAAAGGCTCCTCCAAACAAAGGCTCTCTGACAAGCCAAAACTTCCCAAGACACCAACAGTTAACCAACCAATGACAAAGCTTAAACCAACAAAAGCACAATTAGTAGTCTACTGCAAACCTACCAGGCCAACCTTTAAAGTTACTGGTATAACAACAACATTTAACATTAAGGTCACTGCAATTGTTAGCCTTTATAGACTTTCTAGTTATACCATTTTCAGCCTTGTTAGCCAAATATCATAAGCACTTTGGAGAAACTCAGCCATATATTTGTCTTATATTTCACCACAAGAACAAATGTACCAGAACAAATGCAGTGTTGCAAGAACAGCCAGAAATCCCAAGCTCCCTAGTCCTTGCCAATGCATTCAAAACTAATCTCAACCCTAGTCTTTGGACAGATACGTGTGCTGGGTACTTATGCACTGATTCCACTGGCACCAAAAACTGGTAACCATCTGTAGACCAGGGAAATGTTCCATTTGTAACTAAAGACAATTCGCCTATATACAATCCACCATTTAAATTCCATTAACAAAATGCATGGCTCATTGAAATTGAAACAAAATAAGAACTGGTGCCCAACACCAACCAAATTGAACTCAACTAAAGTTATTAAAATACCCAATACAAACAAATCTACATATTTTGCAGAGCTCTCAAACATCTTTGCCACAGTCGTGAATTCCAAAAGCTGTGCTCAATTAAATCAAGGAAACCCAGTTTACATTTCAACAAATGATGAGCTCTAACCTTAAATTTTGTTTCTTAATATCCTGGATGAGTCAAACTAAGGAGGGAGTCCACACAAGAAGCTAACTCAATTAAATAGAATTTATTGCAAACTATCAAAATACAAACATCAAAAAGGGTTGAAACCAGGAAAGTTACTATATTCTGAAACGTTTCTATATGTCTACATGGAAAGGGTATAATGGTATTCCCCACAGGTCCTGTATGGAAAAATGTCTCATGTCCCTTGATAAGTAAATCTAATAGTGTTTGGTTCTCTTCTTCTATACAGCCTCTATAAAAATCTAAACCAATGCAGAAAAAAATCTCCAACAGATTCACAAACTTTTTCCTGCAACTATATGCTGATTATGCACCAGTTAATCCTATTAATTCTGGTTACATTAAAAGTTAACCACCTTTGCTTCCAGCTTGAAATTGGACTAATACAACACAGGAAAGTTCAAATTATTTTTGCTACACTGAATAAATAATATTAATCCAGTAATACAGCTTACCCCTCTGAAACATTCACATATGCAGAATGCAACCAGATACGGTTTACCATTATGTTTGTAAATTGCAATGCCTGTGATTACTGCAAAATTGCCTCCGTCATTGTGGCACCTTTGTAGGCACACTCTTACCTGTCTTGGTCTTGATGTTGGAACTACTGCTGCTTCGCTGACATGCTGGACTTGCTACACAGAAGTGTTTCAGGCATGTTTTTTAAGTAGTCCGTCTCAGATATTCAATCCAGCTGTCGCAGAGACTTGCTTTTTACCTGTGATATATGCATGAGGGGAAGCGTAGCCTTTGAATTTCAAGTCTATTTTCCTGCATTTTACACAGTGCACAGTAATTGTGTGCCGGGCTCTGAGTGCTTCCAAAACACAGGTGACCTAAAACTCAATGCACTGCCTGAGTGCCTCATGCGTAGACCCACATAGAGCACCAAAGCTGCTGCTGTTTTTCTGCTAAGCCCTGAGGGTTAGACTTGGGCATTTAGATTTATTTTTAACCACAAGCATATCTAGTCTTAGAATTGACTCTGCCTTGAATATAATCATTTTGACAGTAGTGGCAGGATCACCTTATGGTTAAGGAACACCATAAATATTTTTAGAGAACGGGTAGAGAATGCAAGGCAGAGAATGTGGGGTGTACATGTCAAGGTATCCATACCTCCTGCAGAGATTCTGCTAAAGCTGTCTGACTGCCCCGACTAGAAGGTGACACAGTCAGAGGTGAACAGCACCTATATTCTATGTTGAATAATTTCTATCTTCCAGCCATCTAGCAAATATTTCAAGCAATAGCACTGCAAGAAATGTACTTTTAACTAACAGCGTTTTTTTTTTTTACACAGAAAAGTGCACTGATTGAGAGCAGCCAAGATCTAATATTACTCTTAGTTATCATGTTCTAAAGGCAGATTTAATCCTTAGGAGAACATCTGCTATGGTACAAAAGAGCCTTGGGCAGCTGTTGATAAACCATAAGCTGTCAATCATGTCTTATATGCCCCCCCTTTACATCCCTGAGGGACACAAAGAAAGGGGGGAAAAGACAGAGAGTTAATCAAAGGAGTAGTTTTCCAATTAAGTGACAGCGAAAGTTACAGGATTGTATCTTGAATCCATTTGGCTTACTTCATGCCTAAGATGAGAGCTCTAAATAGACTCTGTTGATTCTCAGGTTTAGTGATTAAGCTGGTCATGGCATATAAGAGTACGACAGAGCACTGTTTTTACACCGCATTGTCTCGATCGCGTGTGTCTTTATGGAAAAGCTTTTAGAAGCACAATCACTGTTGTGTTTGAAAAATGTCACCCTGCGTCATGCGTGTTGAGATTAAATTCAAATGTTTTCTGATGCTCATCAGCTTACCCTATGAATTATTCCAAGAAGCTCCTTTCCCGCTAAAGCAATTTGTTCTGATGGGACTGAAGGTTATCCATGTGAATCCGGAGTGCGGCCTTAGTGTATGATTACGTGTTTAGCTTCAATATTGATGTAATCCACAAAGGGTTTTACCCTCTAGCAGAGATGCATCGGGGGACTTTAAATCTGCACCCAATCTCTCCCTATCTTGCCCCTGCAGCTTTTTCCATCAAACAGCGGCGATTTTGCGCACTTTTCCTGATGGGGGTGCTCCTCTATTCTCCTGCGGCTGTTGGACGGCTGACCCTCTATCCAAGGCGCCTCTTCTAACGCGTCTGAATGTTTTATTCATGACACCTGTAGAACACAGTAAACCGCTAAACCGCAACCAAAACAAAACGCCTCAGTCACCTCAGGAGAACCACTTTCCCTGTTGAAATAAGACACTTCATGTCTCTGTTGCAGGGGTGTTTAGATGCTCATACTATAAAACAACCACACTGGGACAACTGAATCCATTTCACCGGTTGCATAAATATATGCTTATGCACACCAACCCCTCTGTTTGACTAAAAATATATTCTTATTTCTTGGAAGATGTCAAGCAAGGGTAATTACACCACTGACATGTCCCCAAAAATAGCCATGCTAGTCTGTTGTTTCTAAGCAACTCGTTGAATTTAAATCTATTTCTCTTTTTTATGTTCATTTGCTGTCTCACCAAGAAAAAGATATAAATAATCATACCACTCGTATAGCTGCTCCCACCCAGTACCATTTAGCTCAGCTTAGCATAAAATTAAAAACAGGAGACGACCAGCCAAGAAATTGTCTGCTACAAAACCACTTCTTGTTTTTACAAGGGTTTTTGTATGAATTATGTAAATGTGGCATAACATAAAATATCAAGCATGGTTGAGCTAAGCTAGGAGTTTTTAGGCTATTTTTACATCTACCCCCAAAAAACACTGTTTTTAAAGTTAGCTACTAGCATCGGGATTAGATAGCTTAATATAGCATATCAAATGGTGTTAGTTATTATTCCTGGAAAACAAAAACATTACACAACCTTGATGTTTTTGTTAGCTTTTTTTATACTTTGGGTTCATTAAGAGGACCTATTATGCTTTTTTTTCCTTCTCTTTTTAATAAGATAAGATAAGATAACCTTTATTAGTCCGACAGGTGGGAAGTTTGTTTCGTTACAGTAGAAAAATAGAAAAGATAAGATACTGAGAAAAGAATAAGATACTGTCCGTGTGACTAAAAACCTATACTTCTAGCTGTTTTAAACATGCTGTTTCAGAATTTTTTTTTCCACTTTTGGTAGAGATATGTATGATCATTTAAGGTTCACAGGTCTGGCTGGGAGCACAGAATTCCCACTCACCTGTTGTTCAAGTATTTTATTTGCAAGAGGCAGCCAGTCAGAAGAAAGATGACTTAAAGTCAGGAATAAGGAAGCTAAAATAGATCAAGGCCCAGTATATGACAAATAAGCATTATGTTTCACTTGAAGTCATGCAAAGCTATGAATATGGAGTATGGTCTTTTTTAATAAAATATGTCTACGCTAAGCATGAACCTTTTAATTGATCAGTGGAACTTTTTCAGAATGCCTACCTATAAAATGATTTTTGTAAAATACTAGCTGTCTTTGTCATTGTGGTTAGCTTTGATAGTAAATTAGTGTCAGTTGTCATGTTTTTGGCTTTTCTTAGACTGTCTAATTACTGCACTTGTAGCTAGCTTGTATTTTTTGTATATTTTTATAAATGCCTATACTTTTAGAGTTATTATTTGTAGAATTTGACTTGTTAAAAGCCACAACTATACAAGCAATCATGCATACCATTTAATTTATCGCACATATTATTTATACAGTCTTTATTTATATTGGTGCTAAGAATGCTATCCAACTCATATGGGGTCATCCTCACAGCACCCCATACTTGAAACATGTTCCCATAGCTGCAATCCACTCTCACAAAAGTGACAGTAACTGAGCTCCAGTTATTTGCCTTCCTACAAATAGACCTCTGATGGGTTAACGTCTTTTATGAGGGCTTTGTATGCACGGAGGACAAAACACAGTAATAGATGAATTGGGACAAGAATGGAGGCCTCGCCCAGACCCCTGCAATTAAAGAGGCATGTGGAGACACTGAGGTGGAGTCAAGGGAGATATCGCTAGTGGACAGATGCTAAGAGAAAGCAAAATCCATAAACATGTCCTCTGAATTCCTTCAGTCCATAACTTTTTTTGGTTCTCCATTGCACTATAATTTTGATGCTTTTTCTTATTTCAATAAGTGTACTCCAGGGGTGTCAAACTTACGGCCCAAGGACCACATCCAGCCCGCAATACAATTGTATTTGGCCCACGAGATAATTTCATAGATCAATTCTTAATGGCCTGTTGGTGTGTGGGAGCAAAATTTGATGGTGGGACTTTGTTTTGATGGGCACACTATGCAGCCAATCACATGCAAAGACAGACTGGGATCATACCATTATGTGAATGAAGGATGCTATGCAGAGGTTCCTAAGACAGCAAGTGCAGTAGCACAGGCCAAATACTGTACATAGAGAGATGGGGAGCTGGATTTAAATGCAAAAGTGTCGGGAAAAAGTGTAGAAATGACTGAAAATGTAGAATGAGCATTTTGCTGCATTTGAATGATATTGGAGACTGCAAAGCTGAGTGCAGAATTTTTAAAATTAGCAGCTGGCTAAAGTGATTCCCATTTATATTCTCAGGTATTTTTCATTGTGGAGGACAAAAGGTTTCAAACTTTCCGGGTCTTAAACCTCACATGTGTTCTCCCTAGTTGTAGTAAATACATAAAAATAAGGGTTTTATGAAAACTTGCTTCCTTGAAAAAGACTAAATCTATATTTCAGTAATGAATATTACATCAAACAAACTGTATACAAAGTGCCTTTGAATGACAGAGATACAAAAATATCTACATGAACCACAAAGCCATGGCTCAGCATCTGAGTGTCTAAATGAGTCTCACAGGCCTGAATGTGCGCTTAAGGGCATTTATAATTCTTGTTTGATCTGCTGCTCACCACAAATAAGCACAAGCAGACACTGATAAAAACATCTGGCCATTCATACTACACAAAGTAACTCACTGCGCAAAGTGACGTTGGATTGACATCTTTTAAATGTCATTTTTGGATGTCCAAATTTAGTCCACTTAAGGTGTTGTTTTGTAAGAACAGCAATATCTTTCTTCGACGTCTACTGAATGTCGGCTTTATTTAAACTTTTTAAAATAAGTCAATTTACTCAATAAATTAAACCACAAAAATTGTCAGGCATATCATGTTGATAACAGAGAACTAGGGTTACACTAGTAACCAAGCATTTGAACGTACTCCTTTATTTTATTTTATTTGCTTTTGTATTACTATGGGATGTCAAGAAAACGAAAAATCTGAAACCTTCTGATTTTTTATGCAATCAAAATACAAGTAAATGTCCAAAACAAACAATCCTAACCCTAAATGACCTTAATGTGTTGTTGTTGGTTTGAAAGAGTTCTTCAGAGAGTCTATCTGTCTACATTTACACAGATCTTTGCAAAGATAATGCTTTAGTTTCCGTTCTTTTTATTAGAAATGTGACATGTTTATCTCCCTGTGTGCTATCTTATCTATCTTCTGGAACAAGTGTCTAGAGCTCTAACTAATGAGCTTTAGAAAAGCTAAATGTAGCCTGATATGCACTGTATATGCCAGTCACATTGTGGTATCACGAAACTTTGAGCAAAAAAACCCAACAAATTTGTTTAAAACCGCTGTGGCTGAAGTTGTTGCGAGTGAGCAAATAAGCATGCCTTTTTCACTTTTCAAACCCTAATCTTCCTGGCAATCAGTGGATTTGAGCCAGTGGCACTTTTGATCACAAAATTTCTTCTCCCTCATGAAAAATGCAAGAATTTCCCTTATGATCAATAAAAGCCTGTACCGCTGGATCCCAGGTGATCAGACACAGTGCATAATACACCCTGTGTGTGACAGCCACGTATTGTAGAATGATTGAAATTGATGCAATGTCAATGTTCAGTAATCACAGAGCTCCCTGTCTCTACTCCTTGATCATTCAGAGTGAATCAGACCCAGTCTTTGATCAGTCTCTGGCGCTGTACCCGGGGACCAAGAAAAAGAGACAGCCAGTACAGAGGAGAGGACAGACACAGCCATGTATTTACCCCTGCATTTCAATTTCACTAATGATTATGCACGTCCAGTCACTGTATAACAGCTTGGAGGAAGCCAAGTGCTGAGCCAAAGCCTTTATTATAGAAGATCTGAGTGAACATTATTGCTTTTGCTGCATGAAACAAACGCTTCAAGCAATTATAATGATTATCATTATCTGCTGAGAGACATGCTCGACGCAAATTGGCTCTATGTCAGTAATTAAGTGATGCACCCCTTTTTTGAGGGAGGTGAGTGAAGTTTTCACAGTGCTTTTAAAATAAAAAGCTTCAGTAATGCTGTGCAGAATTTTAATATCCACTCTATGGGGGATAATTTGACCCATTCTCTCAAAAGGTTCTGCATTTGAATGTTATCACCTTTCAGAATGGCTAATTACATGTAAGAAAAAGCAAGAGGGGAAAAAAAGTGTGAATATTGAATATTTATAATCTAAGTGGCCAACCAACACAATAAATGTAGTGTCCAAGTCAGTTCTGAGTTCTGTAATTTTACTTACCGGAGTTCTTTTTTTTTCTAATTTCCTAATTCTTTCACTGGAACTTGGCCAAAATTGTGTGTGACAGTGTGTAACAGTCTAATTTCCTCTCCATGTCAGGGAAAGAGAAAGTGGCTGCATTAAAGCAACCTGCAGTTGGAGGGGACAAATTAAAAGAAAAACCAACATAAAGTCTCCCAGTCACGTTTTAGATCCACTACGTGCCGCCTGACCAGCTTCAGTGCAATTTGGCATTCAGTCCCATAATCTCCAATGTCTTATTTGGTGTGACTGCACATATGCCATAACACATGATTCACACAACTTTTATAGTAATTAAACAGTTCATTGACTGCTCACACTATGTTGAAGAAAAACACACACACACACACAGCTAGATGATGATATTTGATCATTAGGTAATGATGATTTGTGAGAAGAGTTGAATGATTTGCAGTGACTCTTACGTGTGGAAGGGCAAGTGGACACAAATCAAGGCAGCAAAATTTTCCCCACAGCACCCTCACCCTGTGTATCCAGGTGTTTCCTTAAATCCTTTACCCGCTTAGTCTGCAGATATAGTAGCAGGCTTCAAGTTCCAGTAGCCCTACCAGCTAGTCCAGCTGTGAGTTTATGTATACAATAAACTGGATATTAATTCAGATTTTTATCACCTTCCTATGCTTCCACTAGGGTGTTGTGACAGAATGAGGTTAGGCGAAACATGACCAAAAGGGTGACTACAGTAAAACACCAATGACTGAAGAGCCAGGCACCAGATGCTGTCACAGAAGAGTATTAGCTGTTTACATCTGACATGCCATTCTTTTCGCACAGAAAAATAATCCTCTACAAAGTTTTCCTCACTTCACACGAAATGAAAACTTTGGAGAGGATTGTTTCATTTTAGTGTATTTTGGAGTTTTTTGGCAGGCAGAAATGCGAACTGAGTGCAATTTGCTTACAAGGGCAGAATTAGCGTTGAGGATGCCATTCTTTTTATGCTTCAAGTATGAACACTTAAAAAATGCAGATAGCTCTGTCAGGGTGTTGATTTGATTTTTCAAGTGCTTTTAACAAAGTCCAGTGCTAGCTTCTCTTCTTCGACCTCAAAGACATGCTGTTTCCATCTCCCATAATAAGCTGTGATTATCAGCCAGCCCAAAATTGTATATACAGTACTATACTACATACCCCATCATGATTGGGCTCTCTGTTTCGATTTCCTTTGTGCACCACTAAATTCCTATCCAGTGGCATGTGTCTGATGAGCAGTGTATGAGTAAATCAGTTGCTCATTATATTTATAGTAGTAAACACCACATTTGACATGTTTTATAACACGCAGAGACAATGAGACAATGTGTTTTACAACACACCAGGCTGCTAAACTGAACATAAAAGATGCTCAGAGGCACTCATTTTGAAACATTTATTGTTCTCAGATTGCCATTTTAAAATTGGGTGTGACTGTATTTGGACACAAAAGTATATTCGGAGCTTTATCAGCTAGCACTGGCTAGCTAGCTTAAAAAAGTGCTTGTAATTCACTTTGAAATTAAAACTGGAAATTTGGAAAAATGAATAGGTGGCTCCACAGACTACCTTTTCATACAAGCTGAACAAGAAAAAATGCCACACACCTTTCACCAGAAGTTGCCACAGCCTTAATAAATTTGCAAGTTTAGGCCTTAAAATAATTTAAATTTTTTTTTTTTTTTTTAGTTTAAAGTTCCTTTAAATTACTGGCACTGCCATACTGCCACAGTTGGCTGTTGTCTCTGGAAGCAGGCGTAATTCTGCTTGACCAAAATCCATTGGAATCTGTTTCTGTCTTCAAATTTGTGGATGTGTGCGGGGCTCATTGACAAAAGCCTGTCGTGCTGCTGAGGCCAGAGGCATTATCTGATTGTTTGTACATTTATTTTCCAGGTAAACCTGTGTTCATTATCTCTCCTTGTAATGGAATACATATACCAACATATAACATATTTAAAATAAAAAATATGAGTAACTTTAAGTAAGTTCTTTTTTAAAAACTTTTTAAAAAACTAATGATATCTTACTGCAACTACCTTGTTTTAATTGTGGTAGCTACCTGGGTTATGTGACACTTTAGTAGTACTTCGATGTACTATTGCTGTGTGATTTATTACTATAAACTGAATGCTCCCCGCTACCAAGCTAACATTGTTAGCTGGCGTTACATGAGGTTATTTCATAGACTGCAGACTGTTAGACTTGATGGATAGCATTAACAACCTGCTAGCTGCAAATAATCCTGTGCAGTTCTGAAAGCAATCTATGAACTAACCCTTAGGTAACACCAGCTAACAATGTTAGCTTGGTGCCGAGTTGCCTTCAGTAATAGTCATAAATCACACAGCAATAGTACATTCATGTAGTTGTAAAAAGCATGACAATATATTGAGTAATCCAAAGTATTCAGAATTCGTTATCCTCATTGAGTAACGTAACGGAATATGTTACAAAATACATTTTGTGGCATGTATTCTGCAATCTGTAGTGGAATACATTTTAAAAGTAACTTTCCCAACACTGTCTTTGTCAGGGAGCGCCAGTGTGTTTGTTAGAGTGGACCCAAAAGCAGACACTGGAGGAAGGAGCTGGTTTGCAAACAAAAGGCGAGCTTTTATTTGGGCTGAGAACATGACACTGTGAAACACAAGGAATAACTATGAAAAACAATGATGAAGCTATGAGTGACTATGATAACAAAAGGTAGACTATGACTCAGATTGTGACATGAACTATGACTGTGATTAGATGACATGAGGGAAATTGGCAGATGTCCTGACAATGAACAGTAAGAGACAACAGACTGAAATACACACATGAGGTGATCAGGGGAAGTGGAGATACATGAGGAAACAGCTGACTAGGATGAACATAATGATGCACAGGAAATGTAAATTAAAACACAAA
>VUQR01011163.1:4701-28986 GCA_015108515.1 Hemichromis elongatus | reverse complement strand
GGGGGTTACTGCAAAAACAGCTACCAATCACAGCTTCTCACTGAATTGTGAGATAAAGGTAAAACAAAGTCTCTACTCAGGTTACTTTCATTTGTTCATAGTTTGAGTCACTAATTACTTGATGGATTAAAAATAGAATAAGATTAGATTCCATCATCAAGCAAGTTGCATGTGGCGTCTTACTTTATGTTGCCACATGTTTCAAATGTTTTAAAGTGTGATTAAAAAGGAGACCGTGCCCATAGAAAACAAAAATGACATTATTTTGCCTTTTATCATTCACCCCTACTTATTTGGATGCTTCCTTGAAATCCCAATCTGACCATTTGCAGCTGCAAATTTGCACTATTTCACCATGTCACTTCAAACTTGACTAACTTGTTATGAGCGGGTCTTCCATCCATTATCATGATCCATTTTTCCCATCATAGTGCAACAAAGGAGTGGCTAAAGGAGAAACACATTAAAATCATGGAGTGGCCCAGACAGTCTTCAGACTTCAGTTGGATAGAAAATCTGTGGAGGGAGATGAAGCTTTGAGTTCAAATACTTATTTCACTCAGTGACATAAAAATCAAATTACTTTCATGTAATGTGTTTTTTTTCTACATTTTTTGCTGATATTCTGTCTCTCTCCATTAAAATGAAACTATCAGAGAAATAAGAGACTGTTCATTTCCTTAGAAGTAAGCAAACTTACAAGTTCAGCAGGGGATCAAAGAATTATTTTCCCCACTTTACATCTCTGGCTTCAACCCAGATACCAAACAGCAATCTCAAATCCCAAAGAAATCATATCATGTCAGAAGCATGACCAAGACAATACTTGTCACTCAGTTTGACCTTTAAAGAGTTGTGCACTGTGAATTCGTCTCTCAGCGTCCCCAGGATTTCCTCTGCCATAAAAATGCGATCCAAACCATTAGAGATATATCTGATTTTGGCCCATGGGGTGACAGGTGCAACAGTTTGGTTTAGATTTAAAAGTCAACGTGTCATTTAGAAGTTGTTTTAAAGCCAAGCAAAGAACCCCACTTATGATAATTTACCTCCCTGATAAAGTAAAGAGGAGCAAATGAGGTTAACAAAGCTGGCAGCTCTTCTCAGAACTTCCTAAGGAGCAAAAGTCATTAACATGGCAACAAGTATATTTCAGCAAATACCCCACTATATTTAAAGTGAATAAACCGGCTTCATTGTGGCCAACATAGGCATTCCACTGTGCAGTGGGATGCCTATGTTGACTGTTATTTAATTTCAATAACATGCCTGCCAACTTTATTTTACTGCTGATTCCAAAAATACTTTTCTTGTAGCTCCTTTTAATGAAGGACTTTATTGCATAATTTAGTATTTTTATATTGTGTTGGTGTTGTGAACTAACCCAGCCACAGTTCCTTAGTGACTCCTTTGTTACACCCTCTCCTCCTCTACTTCGACTCATTCTCTACCCGTTCCTCTCTCCTTGACTGAAGGCTTGTCAGAGGCTACTCATATTTCAAAAGATGCTCGGGCAAGTAAATGAGATGCTGCTCTCCTCAGCAGGAAACAGAGCCATTTGTTGAGCTTAACGCTCCGCTGCCCAGCCGGCTCAGCCCTTCAAAGCACTGAAGACGGCACTGAGATCACAATTATGCAGTGCCAGAGAAGCCAATTTCTCTCACACAGTCACATCGGTACACCCTCAGCAGAGTCTCTCACACAAACACACAGGCAGCGTCTCACACACACAATCCAGAAAGGACACAAGCAAAGGACATGCACATGAACACATGGACGCTTACTGTATACCACATATGCAGCTTGTTCTTTTTTTTCTTCTTACACTTATTAATGCAGGTGTTTCTCTGTGTGTGTGAGCCCTGCTGGATTCCCACATGTAGCTGATTGGGAAAAATAGAAGCCATTAGTCTTTTAAAGAGAGGCTTGCTACGGAGACAGAATAGGTCCAAGTTATTGATCACTAGACAGAGATGAGGGAGACAGAGAGACATTATCATTACTTAGGATCAATGGCTTCTGTGAGTTCAGAGTTTGAAAATTAAGACCGTCTCAGGGCAGAGGAGGTTTGGAAGACTTTTTCTTTCCACTGACAATGAGATTTAGTGCTGCACCCCTCGAATAGGGAAAACTTTCAATGGAAAATGGTTCTATCTAGTTTTTGTCACCATTATAAACACTAAAATTTAAAGTTTTTTTTAAAGGTGTTTGCTGATTATACATCTTGATGAAAAGCATATCTATCCGCTTTCCTGATAGAGGTATCTCAGGGCCTTTGCTTTAGAGCATCACCTTTTAGTGTTTTTTATTGTCATCACATCATTATTACATTGTTACATTGTTACTGCAGCGATAAGCTGACTGAAACAAAGTGCAAGAATGAAGAAAATTGTAACTGTACTGTTGCAGGCTTTTCCAGGTAACAGTAATGCTGACAATGTGGTGCAGTACAAACTGGAGCAGCCGGTGATAGCTCGCTTTCTTCGTTTAATCCCACTGGACTGGAACCCCAGTGGGAGGATTGGCCTCAGACTGGAAATATATGGATGTCGATATAGTAAGTAACTGTCAATTTAAGTGTTATGTTATAGCAATTATAAACATGGCCGATGTTTTATTTAATCATAGAATATTTTGACCTTAAGTAACTTAGAATGATGTTATAAACAGTTAACTGGTCTTGATTGCCTCTCTTGAATTCTTTAATGTCTGACTGCATTTAACTCTATTGAATGCTAAAAATGCTAACATGTTATGGCAATAAAAGTGTCTTCTTTTAAAATATTACAAGTGGCAGTTTTGGCTTTTCACCTTATTACAAGTATTTCGTTAGCAGCTAGTTTTGTATCTTAGAATGTTCGAATCTAAGAAAGTTCAGTTGTATCAGGGTTCACTGCAAAAACACTTTGTTTGTATGATGCACTCTCTTAAACTTTAGAAAATGAATGTATATCTTGATTTGGTGGATTAAATCTACACAGATCATCTCTATTAAATTTAGAAGGAATATTGTGTTTAAATGTGGTGTGGAAAAATAAGAAATTGTGCCTGGAACACCTTGAAACTTCTATTAGTCCTGAAGCATTATATACAGAACCAAATTGTTGAGAACATCGTTTTTTTTTTTTTTTTTTAGAATAATGGATTTAAATTACTCCCACATTTTAAGGCTTGTCTTTGCACCTCTGCAGTCATTCTGTATGCAGAAATGTGACTTTGATTTGATTTAGCTCTGGTGTGTAAAGTGAGTTATACAAACCTTTTGCAGCCAGCTTAAAAACTATTAGTTCAGAGTGCAATAAGCGGCGCTATTCAAACAATAAGAAAAAGGTCATGCGCTAGAATTATTGGCTGTTGTGTGTGAGAGTTACAGAGACCACATGGTTTCAATAGTGGAACAATAGAAATGTACGTGAAAAATGCCTCCAAGAAATCCAAGCATTTCAAGGAAGCAGCAAGCTTTTCTTCTTTGTAATTGCCTAAATTAAATGCCAGGCCTATTACTTAATGTTGTACCCTACCTATAAAAAAGCTATGGTTTGTAAAGTTTTACTTCTCTCTGAATGACAGCAGGGCTTAAATTCAACTAATGAAGCCTGCTGATCAATCACCAATGCCTATTTATTTTAAAATATACTAAAGAAGTTTCACAAATCAAATATATTATTGTTTAACACGTCAGACGCCACAAGTAATGGTCAACTTTGGGCTAAATCAAATGCAAAAGAGATGTCAATGGGGTTAAATGTGCTTACTGAGTAAATAGTTTCGCCAAGAGATCCGAATCTGACAAAGAATAGTCTTATAATTCTGTGAAATTCGTGATGTTAGAAAAATGGTGGAGAAGACACAAAGTTCTGCTTATTTTGATCCACTTTGTACAGTTTGTGTTAGTATTTGGTGCTAGTATGTTAGATGTAAAGAATAAAACTTTTCCCACCCCCACTTTATTTTGTTCTGTAGCTTCTAGCGTGGCGAGCTTTGATGGGAGCAGAAGTAGCTTGGTCTACAGACTGAGTGTGAGGGCAAGCTGGACAGTGATGGAGACTATTTCTTTGAAGTTTAAAACCCTGAGGAATTCTGGGACGCTGCTCCACGCAGAGGGACAGCGAGATCACAGCCTCACTCTGGTGCTGGAGAAAGGAAAGCTGCTACTCTACCACCTGCAGGGTAGGACACTGGTCTCCCAGATGTGCAACTATAAATTCATGCTTTGTTGTATTTTCTAACATGATAAACATAACCCCAATAATGCTGACTCTTTCTGCGAATTAGCAGTTTATAGTGATATTGCCTAATTGGTTGTGCAAGATAAATATATTCACTCTGTTTACATCAGGTCCTTTATGCACGTGTAGCTTTTCATGCAGAAATACACATTGTTGGAAAAGTTTGACAATGCCACTGCCAGTAAAGATGTAAAACATACATTTTCCATCATTTGAACAGGCAACGGTACCATCACATACGCAGAACGTCTGTGGTCCCAAAGGACTAGCGCGAGTATTAGCTGCCAAGCTCTCTAACAAGCCTCCTGTGATAACATTAGTTTAAACCCCAGCACGAGTCAATCTGTCTGCCTTTTCCCTGAGTCTGTGCTGTCTGTCTGTCACAGCTGAATGTTTCTAATTTACATATATACATGTGTTTGTGCATATATACAGTGTGACCCCTCAGCTTCCTACTGGATGTACCAACTATGAATTATGGGTTATTGTGTTCATGATATGTTAAAACTTGACCTCTAACCTGAACGGGCTCTATTAGTGTCCAGAAAGACATAAAGGCGGGTACGCTTTAGGTCAGCCAAACTGATTTAACAAATTGCTTGCTAAGATTTACCCTTAGAGTGGCAAAAATGTTCCACTCGAGGCTTCACCTACAGGACTTATCCACTGGTTGATCTCACAATGGTTATATCAGTATTTTACATACTGTAGGTCTATGATAATACAATTTGGGGAATAACATGCCTCTGAGAGGAATTGATGTAATGATTGATCTTAATGGTGTGCCCGATTGTCATGTTGTCATATCATATAATCAGGGACTATTTTGCACACCTCAAACAGTTTGCAAACAACATATTCACAACATCTGAACATGGCAATGTTTTTGGAAGGACCAAAACAGCAGTAGTTGATTTCGTGAAGACATGGACTGAAACTCTGGGCTGGAGAGAGAGTGAAACCTCAGATGTTTGAATTCAGTATTTTGGAAGTTCCATGAGCCAACTGCACTTGCAAACTCTGCAGCTCCACTCATCTGTTCATTCATTTTTCTTTCAATGTTTATTGCTGCGAATAAATGTCAGCTGAACACACAAACTGTGCAGCATAATTATGCACTCACTCAGGGTCCAGAGCTTCCACCATCCCGTCTGTGTATATCAAATTTAATATCTTGCATGCTTTGTCCCTATAATGAAATGGAACGAGCCTGAAGTCACTCTCAATCCATCTGCTGGTTCACTCGAATGTTTGTCAGAAACAGTTTTGGGAAATACCTCTGATTCAATTTTGATGAAACTCAGGAGAATTAGGCTTCTTTCTACATATGCCTTTTAGCTCACTGCAGAGCTTGTTTGTTTATCCATATGTCTCAAGCTAATTGGGTTTTGAAGAAATTTACAAGAGTGCTATATATCCAACTCTGAAAAAGTTGGGATGCTGTGTAAAATGTAAAAGAAAACAGAATGCAACCATTTGCAAATCTCAAAACCCATATTTTATTCACTGTAGAACATAAAACCATATTAATTGTTTTCTAAAAATGTAAAATATATATGAGCTCTTTTTGAATTTCATAGAAACACATCTCAAAAACTTTGGGAACAAGGCAACAAAAGGTTGAAAAAATAAGTGGTACTAACAATAAACAGCTACAGGAACATTTTGTGACTAATTACAATGACTGGCAACTGATTAATAACATGACGGTGCATGAAAAGAGCATCTTAGTAAGGCCGAGTTTCTCAGAAGGTAAGATGGGCGGAGGAGCACCAATCTGTAAACTCTGTAATAACTTCACAATAATGCTCGTCAACATAAAATTGACTATGAATATCTCATCATATAATACATAACATCGTAAAAATATTCTAAAAAATCTGGAGAAATCTCTTTGTGCAAAGGATAAGACGAAAATTATTATTGGATGCCTGTGATCTTTGGGGTTCTAGGGTACAATGTTAAAAACAGGCATGATTCTGTTATGGAAATCCCTCCACAGCTCAGGAAAACCTCCAAAATTCATTGTCTGTTAACACTGGTTGCTGTGCTATGCACAAGTACAGGTTAAAGCTCTATCATTCAAAGAAGAAGCCACTGCCTGAACAGTATCTCTAAAGGCCGAAGCTGCTTTAAAATGGACATATGCTACTATCCCATCCAGACAGTACCTTTTCAGGGAAAATCTTACACATTTGAGCAGGATTCCTTAACCTCACACCACATCTATAACAGCAGCATGGCTTCATAATGGAAGTCTGGGAGCTAAGCTAACCTGTAGTCCAGACCTTGTACTAACTAACTAACTAACTAAATAAATAAATTAATAAAAGAATGCCACTAAGAACTTCCAGGACTTTTGAGTAGCTAGAATCCTCTATCAGATAAGATTGGGACAACATTTCTCTGACAGGAGTCCAGCAGCTGGTCTCCTCAGTTTCCAGATGTTGTTAAAAGAAGACTGCATCCTACACAGTGGGAAACATGGCCCTTTCCCAACTTTTTTGATGTGTTATTCAAAATGAGGAAATATTTTTCTCAAAATGATGCATTTGATATGTCTTATCTATTTTGAATAAAATATAGCTTTATGACAATTGCAAATCATTCCATTCTGTTTTTATTTACATTTTTACACAGCGTCACTACTGTTGTTATCTGGATTTGTACATTTGACTGTATCTGGCAGATACAGACAATCACAATGTTGGTGATTGACTGTGAAGATGAAAATCGTGTATATTTTTGTTCTTTTCTTGTCTTGTTTGTCTCACTGATTCTTAGCTATTCCCAGACTCTTCGCCTCTATCTAGTGGGGGGTCTCTCTTTCTGTCCGTTTCTCTCCCAGCTTGACGTCCTCATGCAGATTCTCTGTCTTTTAATCTATAATCTATGATGGATGCTATAAACATGTGTCAAGGATGAACACTGTGGAGCACAGTGGGTTATCAAAATGTAACCCACTGCCTGTGTGGAAGCTATGGAAGGTAAAATGTTGTGATGACCATGAAGCTACAGACACAGCACTCAAAAGCACAATTTAGAGACGGGATAAAAAAAAAAACACTCTTCACTTCTGCAAAAAAGTTTGGTAATCAGTCAGCCGTTGACACGGAGTCGGACATGGCAGTTCAGGGGAACTGGGAAATCAATTTCCCTAAAAATATACACTGGGAACTAGAGGCTGGAGCACAGAATACAGTCTGGCACAGAAAGAGAGGTACAGCCATATTAAATACACTTTGGGAATAGGACAATTAGGCACAGATGACACCCATGATGGTGGAGCTGACACTACACTGGAGTGCCTAAAACACGTGCATTAAAGTAGAATAGGAAACCATGATGAATGACAGGAAAATAGAAAACATGACCCAAGGTGCAAGGCGAGACATCGTGTGTGTATATCTGGCGTAAACAAGGTTAAACCTGAGGTGCTGTTGGACTGCCAGCCTGTCGTATTATCACCATATGGCAAAGCTCTCATCAGCCGTGCCATCTGGCTGCTGGAGTACTCTGCCGCTCTGCTCATCAGCCAGGGCTTCCTTTTGGTTACAGCTGAAATTAAAAGTGCTGCTTCCTGAGAATATATCATTTCCCCTCAGAAAACCATATTTTGTGGTCTTAAATGAAGTTATATTTCAAAAGTGGAACTGCAGATGATTATTCATAGAAATTAGTTTTGTGTGTTCATTTATTTATTTATTTCTGTAATGTATGTGTGGTTATATTTGTAACAGAGCAACAATTTGTTCTAAAGTTAAGCTTTCTTTGATGTGGAAATAAATTAATAAGTTAATACATAAATAAATGCAAAGCACAGTACCGACCACTTAGGCTACGTCCACACTAATGTGTTTTCGTTTGAAAAGACATCTTTTTTTCTCCGTTTCGCCCTCCCGTCCACACTGAGACGGAGGGAAAACGGAACGTTTTTGGAAACAGTCTCCAAAACGCATCAATTTAAAAACGCAGCGTTTTCGCGTAGTGTGGACGGCCAAAACGGAGCTTTTATTAAAACAGTGACGTATGTTAGTCATATGATGCAGTCATGTGACCACTTTAACTAAGATGGTCAGACGGCATCGTACCGCAGTTGTTTTGTTGTTTTGTTTGCTCAGTTTCAGTTTAGTTTCAGTCAATAAGTTTTTAGTGGCCATGTTGAAGATTAATATGTACTCATATGGAGCAACAGCTCCACCTCATTATCATTCCATTTGACACATTCGGTGCTTTGTCTCGCCATTTCGCCGCTCATTTTAAAGAGCCAGAAAGTAACATTTCGTCTAACATTTTACGCATGCGCAGTACTGGACGCGCAAAGGTGTGAAAAATGACTCAAAACGATAGAGTGGACGGGGATCGTTTTTCCACGAAAGCTCTGTTTTCCGAAAGATCCGGACTAGTGTGGACGTAGCCTTAGTCACTCAACTTTTCAATAATCACAGTATTCTCCTATCCCAAAACAGGGGACATGCAGTATAGTTGATATTTTGCAGACTAGTTGTTTGGTTGATGAAAAACTGAGACTTGGTAGCTGCTCTTCATGTAGGTGAAAGGAAGATTCAAAGAAAGATTGTTGAACTAATGGTAGCACACACCAGAAGGTCACGTGTGATGCAACAGAAGGAATGCAGCTATTAGAATTAATAATCGATCAAAACCTTCTTAGATGCACCATAAGCACCAAATTCCCTACAATTTCTGCCTGTTCTGTTTTGTGGAAAACTGAATATTTTGACCATTACTATAAGCAAAGCTGAGTTTGCTGCATGCATATATTGCTTGAAGATTGCCCACCAGATTGGATGTGATAAAAAATATGTCTTGTATGGAAAAAAACAGTAACTGCCATAGGGCTCACTGAATGTCACTAAGCCTAAGAGATGGGGTTTTTATTAAACGTACCCTACAGTGGCATGTCCAAAATGACAGATAAGTCAACATCACATGGTTAGTGATCACATGAAGGCAAAATCTCAATACAGTACATACTGTACCATTCAGTTCACGTTTCACAATTGTTTAAGCATCTTGTCAAATCTGCATCAGGTACTGCAGTTTAATCCAAATGTTCATCATTCATTCATAATCAAAAGCATGTTTCCAACTTTATAAGATAAGATAAGATAAGATAAGATAAGATAAGAAGAACTTTATTTATCCCAAGGGAAATTCTTTTGTCATACACATGCTCGGTGCAGTCAGAGAGACAGAGATATACATACAATATAGGGAATAAGAATATATATAAATAAGAAATAAAAGATAAAATATATACAATATATATACAATAAGGATGCTAGTTTTATACCTCTCCCTGCTTCTTTACATCCCCTCACTCCAGTCTCACCCTCCCTCTTCTACATTCTTGAAATAAAAAGCAGAATATTGTCCAATTCCCATTAGTTATGACTGGGTGGAAGCAGTTTATTTCCCTGGTGGTATGGTGTAGTGTATGTCAGCTGGAAAGAGGTATCATCTGCAAAAGCTGTCAGTCTGACATCAGCTCCCTGAGTGACGCCTGTCACATCCCTGCTAGCCTCAATCCGATAGTCAGCAAACTGCTCAAAGAACTTTGGGTCGCTGAGAACGACAGTAAACACCGCATCGTTGTTGTAACGATGCGGTGTTTATATTGAGCTAAGTTGTGATTATCCTAAAAATCATACTTTGCCTCAGTCATAGCACTGACACTGCATGCTCTCTTTATTTCCCTGCCTCTCTGTCTGTACCCTACTCTATCTTTTTTTGTTTTGCTATAGAAAAAAATCTTCATGTTTATTTATAAAAGCCTTTTTCATATGTCATACCAATTCTGCCTCAACTAGTTATTTTTTTCAGATTGAATTATTTACCTTTAACAATTGCATGGCATTTGTCTTTTTTTTTTTTCTTCCTCCCTCTGACTCTCTAGGAGCTTGGAGTCTACAGACAGTGTAATTTAGATCAATAGCTTGGAGCATCCACCCTGAGCCACAGCATGCTCCTCCACAGTCAGCTATTGGAAGACAAGGGAAGATCAAACTAACAGAGCAAAGATAATAGCAGAAGGTTTAGATGCATTATCTAAACACTGAACAATGTGAGAGACTCTCTGAAGCTCTTCACAGCTATCTCTCCCTTTTGCCGGCCTGATCCTGTCAGTCCTGGTCCTCTCTTTAACGGTGATTCATGTCACTTCATGAGAACAGCGAGCTGGCTGAGACAGTGGCTATCGGCAGCTAACACTGTGAACTGGGTAAAAGTACAGCGTATAAGGGTGCAAGAGTTTTCATTAATTAGTGAGCAACATCAATTAACATAAGTAAATGCCTGAATGGAAACACAAAGACAGGAATAACAGACAGACCAATAGACAGTTACCAAGGAGACAGACAGTCAAACAAACACATGCAGTGAGACTCTTAGACCCTCTCTGTGTGCCTGTGGCAGTACAAGCAGTTGGAATAAATTGACTGGCTCATTAAGATTTATGTCCGCTATCCAAAACCATCTCATTTCCTCTATGCTTTACATTTATCAAAATGTCAGTTTGCTGTAATGTAGCCTGCTGCTTCATAATTCACTTCAATTCTGAACTACCATTGGAAAGCTGTAATCCAAAGCAGTAAATGCGCTGAGGGCTCCAATGCCTTTTGGACAAATGGTGTTAAGTATCACTGACGAAATTAGGATGGCATCAGAGATCCATGCAGGGCAGGCTGCATGTTAAGTAAAAGGCTTTTTTTGTCTCTGTATTCTCAGGACACGCTGTGTTCACTGTCTGGTTTCTGGCTTCTTAAAGCAATACTAAATGGAATATTTCAGGTTTTACAGTAGCACGACTTTGCCACAATCAGCATTTTACTCATTGTACAGTGCAGCAAAAGCTACAGCTAGATCTTCCCCCCAGGCATCTGAACAGCACCGCTGAAATGAGATGAATGTCTATGGACAAAGTGTGCCAGTTGGCAGAGAAAATAGAAGACAATGAACTGCGGTGATTGCTGTTGCATTTGCTTACTCAATTCCACTTTGTCTACAGCGATTTACTTGTGTTGTATGCTGCCTCCCAAGAGTTCCAGAGGAGCCAGAAAATGAAAAGAACCCTCTTACTATGCTGCACTCCCCCGCTGTATGATAGGTTACTTACTACTGAATTTTTCGGTGCAGCAAAAATAAAAAATGTATCTTTAAAATAGAATATAAAAACCTAAAAAACCCTGCATGGTTGATTGTTTAAAGGCAAATGTTTTTTGACTGTAGATGGAAAATATTGCTATACATTCTTGCCTTTCACACTTACTAAAGGTCAGATTTGGTTCATTCAAATTTATGGTAAGCTAAAATAATGTTTCCAAAGAAGAAATACATTGTCTAAATAGTAATTCAAGAAAGCATAGCATAGGAATAGCATCTTTGGGGTATAAGTACCAATCTATTCTATCATTATCTACTACTCTGTGTCTATGAGAGACTATTTAGCACTTTGATATTGATGTTATTTCCAGAATTTTCCTATTTTCTGTTATTTGAATTAAGTTTAAAAAAAAAACTGCTGAATTTGGTAAATACAAAATGTATGTTTCCCTCAGGATAGCATCTTAATGATCTCTTAACTGTAAAAAAAAGCAAGTTGTTGACAGTGTGGCCTACAATAGATTTTATCATACAGTTTTACCTACATATATATATATATAAAAAAGACATAACCACTTTGATTTCTTCTCTTGGTTTTTAGGATTTATTTATAGTTTGGCATTTTGGCAGCTTTAAAATGATATAAAGTTTTTGTTTGTTTGTTTGTTTGTTTTTTGCTGTTGTAATTTGTTTCCCACTCTAATAAGCTAGAGTAGTTTGATTCTTAATTCTGACAGCAAATAGGATGGTAATTTGGGCTACTGAAAATGAAACTGTATTTACTGAAAAAAAATATCTATTTTGGTAAAAAGAACACAAATTGTCATTCAAAACAGCCACGACCATTAATTGAAAATGTATCCCATCTTGTTTTCATGATGAGAAAACAAGAGTAAAGATCAGACCCAAAACATGTTGTACTTTAATATGACTAGCGCTATTTATGCAACAAATGGGCCTTTTAACATGGGAGTCTCAGGGAATTGACTTCCCTTTGGAGCCAGCAGGAACCTGCCATTTGATCGATTGTAGTTTTTTTTCTCTTCAGAGCCATTAAAATAGCATTTTAATTACTAAATTACTCAAATAAATTTCATTTTTTTGATTAATAGTATAGAGGGTACAACATCTGCAATTTTGTTGTACAACCTTGTGTAGGATAATGATAATTAAATTAATCTGGAAACTTTTTCAAAGCCACTGATCTGTGAAATGGTTTGACACTATTGGTAAGCTGTGTGTCTTACCATCCTTATACAGAAGGATGCAAATACTTGAAATAAAACAAATCTGAAACCCATTCCTAGTCAAATTCTTACCATGGATGTTGTGCTCCTTTTTCCTTTGTATGGTAAGAAAATCCTTGTTGTAACGCTGACTAAAGCTAAGAATTGGTTTTGAGAAAGTGTGTTAGTTTTGCAGTGAAGTTGTAGTTGCTGGCAGCACGTGATGATCCAGTCCTGAAATAATTATAACAGTATATCTTGTGATAAGACCTGTCACTGTTATCCTTCATAAACAGATTTAGAGCTTGAGTGAAGAGGGATAATGGAGTAGCAGACAGAAAATCATCTGGCAATATTGCCTTGGGGACCTGTCTAGGGTAGTAGGCTCCTGCATAGTGGAGTGTTTATTGCAAAACCATCAGCTTAAACTCAAGAACATTCAATATTTGTGCATTCAGTAATGTTAATTTAGGCTGTTATTGTGGTATTACATGTCTTTGTTCCTTTGGATTGATTAGTTAAGGCAAAGGCATGTTACGGTTCTCTTAAATTGAACCTTCTTTCTCTCAGCTTCCTAATAAACTTGCAGGCAAGGAGAAGGTGAATAAGGGAATCAAGACTGACAGAGAGTGAGAAAGAGATTCATTAATGGAAGTGAAGTGATTCTATTCCTATTCCTGAATCTATTTCTCTTAAACTACTTGCTTATCCTTAGCATAAGGAATGAAAGCAAGAGGAAGACAGGTTTCTGTAGATGGAACTAGGCTAGCTGTTTCCCATGTTGCTATCTCTGTGCTAAATTAAGCTAAGCTAGTTATCTCTTGATTAAAGCTCCATTGTTGAAGCCTTGTTTAGAATTTAATACTCAGCTAATCAGTTTCAAGAGGACTGATTGTGTAATCACAAACTATATATACAAGATAGAGACACTGATCACTTATTGGTTTGTGAATTGTAACACTGTTTCCCTCAATTTGGCCATTTTAGTCAGTCTTGCATTTTTTGGGGAGGTAGAAATAACCATATTTGAAGAAGCTGGAATGCTTACTCATCAGCTAACACTAGCTAGCTTCATTAGCAAGGTTCCTCTTTAGGCTACAGTATGAAGAGAACACACAGGCTACATCGTGCTAATATATGAATAAAGTAATGCTAGCATAACCAAACTGGAGCACAATACATTTAACCATAGCACTGTAACACAAGATAGCTAACACCCTGTGTATAGTTTTAATTCATATTTAGATTAAAAATAGAGTGATGAGATTTATTTATATAAATTTATTTATTTATTTATTTATTTTTGCTTATTTCCATTGTAAAATTGAGCATTTTAGCCCAGGAAATAAATAGGGACAACTAGCTTTGAGGAACTAGCCTCAAATTGCCACAGACTACCTGCAGTTTGTGTGACTCCCATGTTAGATTTATTTTTCAGATTTTAATTATCATTTGATTGTCAGTAGTGGGAGAATAATGAAAAAAAAAACTGTCATTCAACCTTTGATTCATAGCTAGAGCACAGTACTAAAGAATATTTAGGATAATTTTAATATATCTCTATAATGTAGCTAGTATAGCAAAATTAAATCACTAATGCAAACTTTGAATGCATCTTACCCCCTTGTTGAAACCTGAAATTGATACCTACAGTTTGATCTATTTGGCAAGTTGATCACTGACAGTTATTTTAGCTTGGAGAAACTAGTTGCATTATGATAGTAGTGGTTACAACCTGCAAACTCATTTGGGGAGCAGGCTACAGATTTTTTGTAAGGTTTCTTCTTCCTAAGCCTTTTATGTAACACTCCCTCAGACCCCTAAACACACAATGAGGAGTTGGAACTCTTCAATACGAACTGTTTTTCTATCTTGAAGAAAATGCCTTTCATAATTAATGACTTGGCGTATATCTCTCCTTCTGTTGTAACTCTTTTTGTCAGCAGAACCTTGTTTCTTTCCCAACACATTGGGGGACGCAGAGATGGATCCACCTATTAGACCTGCTGGTGTTGGGTCTGTCATTAATTATGTCCTGCTATCATTTTGTAGCATCATCATTTATCGAAATGTGCTCTGTAATGAAAGAGGGTGACCTCAGTGACCTGCGTCCTGTTTCGAAACAGAGATTAAAAAATATCCCACTGATGCAATCTTTCTGTGGCGCCTTTTGTTTTGATAGATCGAACACAAACCATTCCTATAGGTGCTTTTTCAAGGAAAAAGCACTGACTAGTTTCTTCACTGATGTTTATTCTCGTTAAAAATGTTTTATGGATGTTCATCTTGAAGTGCTTTGGAGGTAATAAACTTCAGATAAAAAAATCAAAAATCCTCAGCAGGAGATGCACATAATGGGATTTCTGAGTTGGCTGGGGACTTGCTCTTCTCTCAAATGTACCATGGCATCGACATGACAACTTTTCTCCCGGCCCTCTCTCCCTCTGTGTTGCAGGTGTGAGTTCATCCTCTGGTGGTCAGCTTCTCGTTTCCCTGGGCAGTCTGCTTGATGACCAGCACTGGCACCATGTAAAGCTGGAGCGGCTCAGCACTCACCTAAACCTCACCGTGGATAAAAATACACAGCAGGTTCAAATACCAGCTGAGCTCAGCTACTGGCACATTCACACGGTGAGAAGTAACACACACACACACGCACACCCAGTCTGAAGCAAACGTGTCAAAAGAGCATCCACTCCTGTAGAAATATTCATTTGTTCAGCAGCATAAGTGAGTTACTCGTTAAATAAATCAGACAGGACGTTCAAGTCATATTAGTTCTCCCAGTGAATGAAAAGGCAGAAGGTGGGCAGCTCTCTGTGCCAAACCAGCTTGAGAGGGTTATTCAAAGGGGCTGTTCGGTGCATAATTTAACTGTGTGAGTGTACTGAGGCAATGAAGAGATGTTTTTGAGCTTATTTTTCTGCGTTAAAAGGCAACGTGCTCTGTGAATGAACCTCTTAGAGCAACCTTGATGTCATTCAGAGGGAGACAGTAATGTTATTATAGTGTGTTTTGGAATTGTGCAGCTGACGGTGGCGGCTGTCCAGAGCCACGGACTGCAGAAACCCATCCTGTCCAACAGGAACTTCCATGGCTGCCTGGAGAACCTGCTGTACAGTGACATCAACCTGATAGACCTGGCCAAACACGGCAGTCCACAGGTTGCTGTAGTGGTGAGTCATTATATTTCAGCATTTTATGATTTTTTAAGTTCACCACATGCACTAAAAGCAACAGCGGGGTACAATTTTGCCTCCTGATCGTTTGTCACTCATGACCCCAAAGTAATGCTGTAATGTTCTCAATTTAGCATCATTTTAGTTTAGCATTAAAAAAGGAAAAGGTTTTTTTGGAGTCTCACATTGAAAGAGACTGCTATATGTCACCATTTAGTGTGGTAACTCCATCCTGCTCTTTCTTTTACATAAAGCTTTTCCTTGTTAAATATGTTAAAAATTAACATGACCTCATATTATTGTGCATAAAAGTCCAAGTCCAAAGCCACCTCAAAAAGTATAATCTGTTCTGTCAGTACAGTATTCATTGTTGCGTTGGGGTTCACTTGCCGGTTCATTTTCATGCGTCTCTGTTATGTAGGATGTATACCACATTCATTTGTCTTTCAGCAGCAAGTCCTTGGTTTGATTCTGTGCAATTCTTACCTTTACTGCCACCACAATAATTTAATAATATCTGTAGAGTATTCTAAATATTTTCTTGCAGCGTTTTTTTTTTTTTTTTGCAACAACTGTAATGCTGAATCCTTTATCACATTGCAAACCTACGAGAAAAGAAGTGCATTTTGAGCATACATTGAAATTACTTCATTTTGTGTAAGTTACTCAAAAATAAAAATGAAGTATTTTTAAAATGTTTCTTCAGTAATCACTTCTTTTCTGTGTGGAGTTTGCATGTTCTCCACATGACGGTGTGGATGTGCATGTTTGTCTGCGTGGGTTCGCTCCAGGTACTCTGGCTTCTTCCCACAGTTATTAGTGATTGTAAATTGTGTGAGAATGTGAGTGTGAATGGTTGTCTGTCTTTCTGTGTTAGCCTTCCATCAGATTGGTGACCTGCCCAGGGTGTACCCAGCGTCCCACCCTGTGATGCCCATGATAGGTTTTAGCCATCCCCCATGACCCTGAGGATAAGCAAAAGTGAATAGATGGATGGATAATTATTGTTGTATTGTTTTACACTTTATTCTTACTCTAAACCGTGTCTGGTGATATGATCCACTTTGTGTGTTATTTGTAAGAATGCGTTAGCATCTATCATTATTGCATCTCTAGTGAATAATTTATTGGGTCATTGCATCAATTGAGCCAATGTGCCGAAGTTAAATGTACTTCATTAATTCACATAATTCACTCATCAGCTACACATTTGTGTCTAACTGTGTGGTGTTCAGTGGTTTATAGTTTTTGCAGTCAACATGAACACACTGAGTTGGTCCTTTCACACAAAAAGCAGCAACTGCACTAGCTGCTAAGTTAGCAGTCAGCGCTAGTCAGCTACTGGAATGACTGCTGTGCTTTGCCGCTACTGTTTTTGCAGCTAGTAATGGTCTTTGTGTGGATTTTAAGTGCACGCTCCCTGCCATCGTATGTTTTCTATTGGTCTTACAAATATATGTCACACCGTGTCGCCAGCGAGTGCTCACCAACCAGGAAAAGAAAAAAATTCAGAGCACAGCGTGCCATTGAAGCGTTGTATGTGAAGGGCACTTTAGCAAGGTAATGAGTTTATGTTTTTTGGGGGGGAATTCCTAAATAATTTGAGCATCTAGGGTTTAATATAGACATGAGGGGTGGCATCATTGCAATAGAGTTTTTTCCATCACTCTGATTATAGTTCAGTCTGGCTGATCCTATTTTCATCCACCAGTAGACTGCACCTCTAGGAAATAAGGAAAAGAAATCTACGCACATCATCTCCACCATCTTGTTGAGCGGTTACAGAGCAAAAAAATGTAACATAGACATCTTCAACATATTGTTTTGGTCTTCCAATGCAATGTGTTATTCATAGAGGATTTATTCATAAGTTTTTTGTCCTGTGTAAGACGTGGTTGTGATTGTATATTATTATCAGTGGTAGTGGTCATGTGACCTAACACAGGTAATTAAAGATGGGACCGCCCTCGTTTCATTGTCTGATAAAGGGCAGGTATGCTTGAAGCATCACACACCACTGGATGCTTTAAATAAAGAGTTCTGCAGTGTGCCAGTCGTTCAATCTTTTCCCTTTGGAAATCAAAAATTAGCTGCAAGCTCAAAACAACTTTCAGTTTATTTATTTGTACCTTAAGAACAAGTGACATGTTCTATTAAATAAATAATTTAATTGAAAAAATGGTGTTTTATCATAATGATGATAGTATTTTCTAGTAAAGCTTTGTTTAACTTTCTGTCAAGGTTGTCAGTTTATCATGATATTAATTAATTGCTTAGCATTTATCATTCTTCTGCTAAAATGCTTCCATGATGAAAGTTTGAACAAGTTGGGAAGTTTCATTCCCTGTGGACTTTTCCCCCAACCTTCCTCTTTGCCTTCTCTGCATCATGGTGATTATTATGCTAACGGTCACTGTCATGATTACTATTGTTATCCTCATTATTTTCATCATTTGCATCATCATCCTCCCTATTTTTAAACCCATCATCATCATCAGCGTCATTAGCATCATCATAATCTCCTTCATTATCATCACCAGTGTCATCACATCTACATTCTGATGTTACGAAGCCCAAAGCAAAAGAGCTGCATGAGACAAGTGGCAGTTAAAAAACAAAAGAAGAAGAAGAAAACTTGCTAGTTAAATTCCATCATGGAATATTTGGACACACTACTGTTTATACAAATATATTTCTCTTCAATTTTTTCAGTTTTACTGATGTAATTAATAAATTTGCTTATGTGACAAAAATGGGCAGTGTGTGCAAAGCCTTTGTAACTCTGATGTTTCAGGTTACCAAAGAAAGCCTTCAGTGTTTTAGCTGTTCAGCTGATATCAATATGGAAATACAGGTGTCCTTTTTCAGAGAGGTGCTGATGAGACCTCTGTGACAACCAGTCAAACCAAGTCAGCCTCTGCAGTTGATAAATATTCATGTTTTATCTCTTTCATAATCTTTTCTTTCTCTCTCTCTTCCCTCCTCCTGTTCTCAGGGCAATGTGACCTTTTCTTGTGCTGAGCCAGTTTCAGTCGCTGTGACATTCACTGACTCCCACAGCTTCCTCCAGTTGCCCGGCCTTACATCATGGTCAACAGGGCTAGTTTCTGTAAAACTGCAGTTCAGGACGTGGAACAAGGGAGGTCTGCTCTTGACCTTTGGCCTTCTACAGCAAGATGACACAGTTTTTCTATACCTTAGCCAGGCGAGGCTTCGACTACAGATCAGTAAAGCTGGCAGGTCCTCACTGGACCTCAGCGCAGGTGCGTTCAATTGTTCAATTGTTTTTCCATTCATTTCCGCATACATTGAGTACACCAAATGGTCACTTTATTAGGTACATCAGTTTAACAACACAACTATCTAATCAGCCAATAACATTGCAGCATTTGGGCACATAGACATAGTCAAGAAAACTCTTGATTTTGAATGTGGCATGGTTGTTGGTGCAAGACCACCATGCATGATTTCTCCACATCTTTAGATTTTACAGAGAATAGTGAGCGTCACCTCAACAAAGCAGAAAATGCTTTGTTGATGCCAGAAGTCAGAGGAGACCTCTGTGGACAGACTGCTTCAAGCTGACAGAAATGCAGCAGTAACTCATATACCCACTCATTACAAACAGGCTACAGCAGCACAGGACCACACCGGCTGCTAATTTGCTAAAAACTGAGGCTACAGTTAGCGCAGGCTCACCAAAATTGGACAACGGAAGACTGGAAAAATATGATGAGTGTACACAATGAGTGACTTTGGTGTACACAACATGAAAGCATGGATCTATCCTGCCTTGTATCAGTGTTTCAGACTGCTGCTGCTCATGAAAGGGTTTGGGAAATATCTTTTTGGCAAATTTAAAGCAACTTTAAACACCATAGTCTACTTGAGATTTTTTTCAGCCATGACCATCCCTTTATGACCACAGTCATGCCAACTGATTTCTTGAACGTGACAGTGAGTTCACTGTACTCTACTTGCTTCCATATTCACCAGATCTCAATCCGATAAAGCACCTTTAGGATGTAGTGGAATTGAAGATATGCATCATGGATGTGAAGTTGACAAATCCTCAGCAACTCTGATGCTGTCATGTCAATATGGACCAAAATTTCTAGAGAAAGTTTTGAACCTTTTTGAAATTCATGGCGCCAAGAATTAAGTTCTGAGAGAAAAAGAAGGTCCAACCCAGTGCTGGCAAAGTGTACCTAACAAAGTGGCCAGCGAGTGTATGCAAGTTAAAAATGGAAATGGAATAAGATATATCTTCCTTGAGACTTGAAATTGAAATCAAACCAAGGTCACTTTCAGATTTAAACTCAATCACACCCTGTTCTGGATTCTGTAAGTGTGTATTTGTGTGTCTGGAAAATTCTCAGGCTCAGGTCTGAATGACGGTCAGTGGCATTATGTGGAGCTGAGCTTCAGACATGATCATCTAAGCATCACAGTGGACAAAGATGAAGGAGCGACCGCTCACATCAGCATCTCAGTTCCTCTCACCTCAGACAGTCAGCTCTTCTTTGGTGGTAAGAACACTGGCATCATGTACTACTAGAGAGATGCTTTTTTCTAAGAGCTCTCTATGGTCAAAGTCAACAGATTATACACACTGTAAGCATGTGTAAGTGCTTTGCTGCCAGAGACAGGGAAACTGCTGACATCGACAGACAGAGGTAGTTAAAATTCATGCAGGTACTCTGGTAATAATTATCATCTCCAGATCTCCTTTGGAGGTTTAGTACCACCCAGAGAGGGACAAAGTCATAAAGCTGCTCGGTGGCTCTTAATCCCCACCCCTCCTCTTTCATCTTTCTTCTTGCTGCTCCACTTTCTTTCCCATCTTCCCTCTTTTTTCCCTTCTTTCTTGCCCTTACTGTATCCACTACTTTCTCTCATTCTGTCTCTCCCAATCACCTTTGTTTTTAATTTTAAGATTGAGGTTTTCTTCTTTTCATTTATCCCCTCCTGTTACTGTAGCGCCTGTGTACTTTCTCGCTTTAACCTACACACGTATACCAGGAGCTAAAGACAAACTTGTTTAAAGATCAGCTGCAACATTACATCCGTCTGCCTAATATTGTGCAGGTCACTTTCATGCCACAACAGCTCTAATATGTCAGAGTGGACACCAGCCCTCTAGACTGTTTTCAGCAGATCCTCTGGGTCTTGTCGGTTGCAGTGCATGGCTTTTGTGGACTGGGTTGTGGTACTGCAGGGTTGTATAAAACAATTTTTAGGTGATTGCGTCAAAGAAACATCTACATGAATGCCAGGGCCCAAGGTTTTTCCAAACATTCGATTGATCGAGGTTATTTAGCTGACAGTGGTTTAAATGATGTGCCTGATTGGTGTATCTGCAGTACACTAACCTACTGCACAAACCTAGTAATGAGGGTTGCTTTGGACACCCCCTTTTAATTTACTTTGTCAGTAACACTGCACCTTAAATCACCCTGTTTGTTATTCATAGGATGTAGATTAAAGTGATTAATAACTCTATAATATGACTATATGTTACACTGTAAGCAGCTGTGAAATTATGCCTACAGCTGTTGAGCCTCATACCTGTTTATACATAATGCAGCTTAGTGTAATGGGGAAAGAATGGCAGTAAGTTCAGCTATAAGTAAACTTTTAAATTCTTAACCTGATTTCAGGTGATTGTGATCAATTGTTATGACATTGTGATCAACACTAAACTTTCTGCTGCGTCAACTTGACTGCTATAAGCAAAACAGATACAACAAAATTTTCTTCAGAGCCTCTAAAATTTAAAGTGACAATGACTGGTGACTAATATTTCCCCCCTTCCTGTGGTAAGAAGTGCCAAACTGTGTGTCTGACTGACTGTAATTAGTGCCATACAGAGCCACGAGCAGCAATGCTGTGTTGGGTCACCGAATACTGCCAACCATGATCAACCTGAAGCATGAATCACTGACGAATAAAACATGGGGCTCATTCACAGGATTGAGCAGAGTGGATTTATCTGACAGGCACCTCTGGACTGCTTGTACTGAGGGCTTAAAGCAGAGTTCATAAACAGAATCCAAAGTCTGTGCAAAGGCTCATTACACAGAGCAAAATAAGGGAGTGGTAAGCAAAAGGGTGACTGCCTAAAAAAGTAGATATTAGACCATGACGATATTGTGAGCTGCTTTTTCAAATGAATAAATAAGAAGAAGATGGACTAGGATGGAAGGCGGGGTGGGGCTTTGTTGGTCAGCCACTCTTTTGTGCATGAGGTCATCAATAGTGCCGAAAAAAAGAAAGCTTACTCAACTTTTGTGTTAGTGCAGTCAGCAGGTCAAAACAGGTTGACAACATATCTCAACATCTCAGTATGAAGACGCTGAATACTTTTGATTTTAGCTCTCCTGTACATTTTATCTGCTGCATTGGGTTCTTAACAAATTTTGTAAAAACTTCGATTGCCTACATACATAAACATGTCACATTTCTATCTGTTAAACATTTGTGCTTTCATGTGAAAAGTTACATTCTCACAAGATGCTATGCTGTCTTCTGAAAAACTAAGCGCACCCTTATTGCTTCTATAGGAATTAAAAGGGGTAACGCACTGACACAATCTTCCTAGGAAGATGCTACAGGCCTCAGTCGTCATGTTAAATGTTAACTTTCATAACAGTTTGATTATGAAAAACTGAAAGTAAGTATGACTTGTTTAGAAGGCTTGCACAGAGACCCTATTCTAAAATATATGACACAAGACTTCTGGGACAATGCCAGCGGACAAGCATGACCAAAACCAAGATTTTTGACCATAATCAATACCAATATATTTGGTGAAAACCAAACGCGTTATATCAGCACAAACACCTCATACCAACTGTCAAGCACGGTGTTGGAGGTATGATGATTTGGGCTTATTTTGTAACAACAGGACTTGGGCCCGTTGAAGTCACTGGGTTGTCCATGAAGTTTGGCTGAACTGGGTTGTGCAACAGTACAATGATCAGCAGTTATGCTGCTGAAGGTAGTTCCTGAATCCTGATGTCACAGGACTACATAGAGTTCTGTGAAAACTTAATCACAAATATTTGGAAACCCCACCATTTCCAAACAATCTGTTAGTCTTTATAAAAACCTAAAGGTGCAGTCTTCAGAGGTGTGATCATTCTACAACTTTAAAGAGTGTAAAATGACTTGAGAGTGTTCATTTATGCTTATGAATGATGATGAATAATAAAATAGAATACAAAAGCTGCTTTTTAGATGACAGCTGCAGTTGCAGTGCCTGTTTGCTGGTGTCATCCTGTGTCCCAGCTGACTTTGTTTGCATTCATTCTCAGCTAGTCCCTGGAGTTCACTGCTTGGAAGGGTTTTACTCGAGGTCTTGGCTCTCCACATTCTGCATTCTAAAAGAGTCAGGGGTACAAAATCGACCTAACTGCAGTCACGACCTATCACCCATTGAAAATCTTTTGGAGCATCATGACAAAAAATACAACAAAGGAAGCGCTGAACTCTTAAACAGCTGACACCCCATACACCATAACAAGAGTGAGAAAATATTTTGCTTTTAAAACCGCAGAGGTTAGTCTCCTCAGTTCTTGCTTACAGAATATTACTCAAAACAGAAGTGATCCAGATATTAAAAACATACCTCAAACTTGTCTGTTTCTTTGTTTTCACGATGTTAATGTTTGTTTTAAAGTGAGCTAGTTTTCATGAGACGTCTGTGGGCTAGTTTTTACTGAATGGCTTATAGGGTGCATTTTTTTTTTAAAAACAAAAATGTGAATTTAAATTTTTTTGGTGTATATTGGGGCAGCACAGTGGCACGGTGGTTAGCACTGCTGCCGTACAGCAAGAAGGTCTTGATTTCAATTCCACCATCAGGCCAGGGTCTTTCTGTGTGGAGTTTGCATGATCTCCCTGTGGTTGCGTGGATTCTCTCCGGGTACTCCGGCTTCCTCCCACAGTCCCAAAGACATGCAGTTTGTGGGGATAGGTTAATTGATCAATCCAAATTGTGTGAATGCGGGAGTGAATGTGAGAGCGAATGGTTGTCTGTGTCTCTATGTGTTAGCCCTGCGACAGATTGGCGACCTGTCCAGGGTGTACCCCGCCTCTCGCCCTATGACAGCTGGAAAAGGCTCCAGCACCCCCCACGACCCTGAGAAGGATAAGCGGAAGCGAATGGATGGATGGATGGATATATTTTTGTACCTAATTAAGATATGAAGACATAATTCACGGGAAGGATGGAAATAAATTTTGTTCAGAAAACTTTGGAATCATCTTGATAATTTAAAAGTCCAACTATTAGATGTGTCTCCCTTCTCAGGTTGTCCCACTCAGGAGAGCACTCAAAAGTGCAAGAACCCTTTCAATGCGTTTCAAGGATGTATGCGTCTCTTGACTCTGGATGACCAACCTGCTGACCTGATCAAAGTGCAGCAAAGGCTGCTGGGAAACTACAGCCACTTGCAGATTGACATGTGTGGCATCATGGACAGGTAAGTCCCTAAGAGGGCCACACTTTATGTGAAAGTAGTGTGT
>VUQR01011162.1:0-24090 GCA_015108515.1 Hemichromis elongatus | reverse complement strand
CCCTGACACCCTGCTGCACACAGTTAAGGTTCCAGAGAGAAAACACACAATCCACACCCACGTAACATGTTTGTGCTGCTGTTTTCCACCTGAGAAGAGAAATGTCGTGAATTAATATTTAGGGTAATAGCACATGAGAAGCGCATGCTAGGACGGCAGCATTGAGCCCTGTGTCTGTGTCTCTCTGTCCAGAGTGGTTCTTTGAGTTTGGTTTCGTTATCCCCAACTCCACCAACACATGGCAGTCTCTGATAGAAGCGGCTCCAGAATCCCAGATGATGCCAGCCAATGTTTTAACGTGAGTCTCTGCTCATGAGATTTTCTCTCTGCTTTGTTTTGGGTTTCTGTACTTGGACCGTCTCTACGTTTTAATGCCATAGAGCTGTGATAGGCTTTTACTAAAGGCTGACACTTGTCTTTGTTTTCTAGTGGTAATGTTATCATAGAGACCAAGTTCTTCGACGATGACCTGCATGTCAGTACTTCCAGGGTACGGCTTTTCTACGTCTGACATTTACCCCCGAGTCTCCCTTCCTGAGTGCTGACACCCTGCCAAGGTCTGTAAATTCCAAAGGTTAGCTACAATTTGCAGAAGTAAAGAGCTTATTGCTGACGTGGGATCAGCGTGTTGGGGTGAAACCCAGCTGCGGCGCCACAATCAGTCAAGTGAGCTCGCGTTCTCTAGTTTTGTGTCGACTTGAAAACCTCTGGACTTTGGAAGAAGAGGGAAGAGGAGGAGAGAGAACTCGATTGCTTCCCCTGTTCCAGGATCACCTCTCTCTCTGTTTTCCCCTTCAGACTGTTTCACTGTAAACACATGATCACTGATCTCAAGTCAGCTAAGGAAGCCCTCTTAAATGACCCGATTTGTGTGTTTTTGTTTGTTTTTTTTCTTTTTGGTAGTGCTGCCCTATCTCACTCCCAGGTAGCATTTACTCAGGAGCAGAACATCAGACCTGTAACCTTCTGTGAATAGATCTCATGTTTTCTAATCTTCATGTCTCATCTGGTCAAAGATGGACTGTTGTTGTTGTTGAGGGAAGGCGATGCACTAGAGCAGGGGTGAATGAACTCCAGGCCTCAGGGGCCGCTGTCCTGCAGGTTTTAGATCTCACCCTGGGTCAGCACACCTGAATCAGATGATTAGTTCATCACCAGGCCTCTGGGAGAACTACAAGACATGTTGAGGAGGTCATTTAGCCATTTAAATCAGCTGAGTTGGATCAAGGACACATCTAAAACCTGCAGGCCTGGAGTCCCCCCCCCCTGCACTAAAGGGACGGGAATAAGATGAAAGCTCTTATTGTCATTTTAGGTGCTACAACAAAATTTTATTGGCAACTCAGATAAAATGTATAAACTTGTTACAATAAACACTGCATATTTTACGCAACTCTGATATAAAGCAGTAGAGACTAAGCTCATTTCCTCTGGCTGTGTCCCGTTTCAGAGGCTGTCTGTGAGCGCCCACATTTCTCACGCAGTATGTCTTTACTGGTGAAGGTGACATTCCAAAGCAGATGAAATGCAGCGTCCTTCCTGCATTTGAGCAACAGAATGAGCACAACCTGTACTCTCGTCTCCTCCTCAGATGTTTCTTTCTAGTCATTGATTAGAAGTGCTTGGTTTTCATTGGAGAAATGGAAGAAATACACATTTGTGAATATATTTATCTTTACACATTAACCCATTCGTAATGTTTCACTTTGATGAGTTGATGAGGCCTGGCTAACAGTGCAGTTCTTATCCCCTGTTAGTTTTCTAAAGCACTAACCTTAGCACGCTGACTCATGACTGGGACACACCAGCTTAACTTAATGTTTGCGACAGTGGTTTCAGTGTAGTCTGATAGAGGGCTACACGTTGTTTTTTGTTTTTTTTTACACTCCTCCATGACTTGTTAAACTGGATTAGTGGTTAAAATGAAACCTTCACAGTTATGACATGATTACAAACCATTGTTAATCATTGGTAGAACAAAACAAGCTTTTATTACGTTAATTTATGTTTTGTTTTTTTTGACATTCACACGACTTAATTCTGATATTTCACTTTGAATAAAGTCATTATCAGGGTGAGACTAAAACATGCGTCATTTTATCTTAGTAGTTCACATGTTTAGTACCCCGGCTAGAACCAGATAGTAGCAGCAGCTTTAATTATTTTTACAACATCTTTGCTTTGCATCTTCTCGCTGGATTCTTAGCTTTGGCTTCCTATGTAATTCACACATTCAGCTCATTATGTGTTTTTCTTAGCTGCTATCTGGGCTTTGTAAAATAGATTTGTGTTGTAATATAATGGGAGGTGTGGATTAAAGTCACATAATGTTGGAATAACATGAAGCGTGCTGTTTATTTTGTTAATTCATTTCTTTTCCCGACCTGGCTGGGGAGCGAGCTGCCCATCCAAGTCCAAATGATGCATATAGTTGGAAAAATTCCCATGCACCCTCATGTGTCTTAGCACAAGTAAAGACTTGATACGCTCTTCCATGGGCAGGCCAAAAAACAGTATGGTAGCAATGACTTCCACAGGGAGGCCAAGGAATGTCATTCTCCTAGTTACCCGTGGGACCACCATCCCAGTTTGCTAATCCAGAAGGGACTGTCCCTGACCTCCACACAATGCAGCAGAGATTTGTCAACTAAGACAGCCCCACAGAATCCTGGTCAACTGGCTCCAGAATCCAACAAATTAACTAAGATTGGTACAGTTGTCCTTCAACTGACTGCTCTCTTCACTTTTGGCGTCCGCCGTTGTGACCAACAACTTTACAGCCAGAAATAGAGGAGTGGCACATGACTAATTTGGATTCAATGTCCTGAGCTTTTGTTGGAATTCTATCAAAGGTCTGCCAGAATGGAGGGGTAAAGGGAAATCTGCCAGATGGTTCCTGTACAGCCACACTGCACATGTGATTGTGCCAAACCTTTCCAGCATCTTCTCACACCACCTTCACAGCTAACAGCTCGGCTTCACTCTTCGCCTGACGGTCAACAATCCACGACCTAGGGTGTCCTGGTGTTAAGTGCACTGATGAAGTGGAAATCTCTTCAGTTTCAGTTTGAAATTAATTTCATTGGTTGAACCTGTATTCTCGGTGTTTCCTCTGTTCTAGTTGCTGCCCTTTCAGCGTTGTGAAACTGCGACATGCAGTTTGAGCTTCAGTCACCGTTTTTAGTAAGGTTCGGCTTGACAAGCTGCACATATGAAACCTTATTCCCTCAGCAGAGAATCTATAGTGCTGGAAATAAAAAAAAAAAAAATCAGCGAAATGTGGTGCTCTGAACACAACCTGCTCCCGACAGTGGGAGTTTAGATTCTCTGAGCTGCACAGTCAGAGCTGTTTAAGAGCAAAGATTAAATATAAAACCAGAAGTCAATCTTATAAAAACGATGTGTGTATTTAATGTACTGTAGGTCGTCTTCAGTGTTGATTTGTGACAGAGGGATAGCAGGTGAAGAGAAAGGGAAGATGGTAGTGAAACCTTCTATGATGTATGCTTTGGAGATGCTGGCACTAATACAAAGACAAAAGGCAGAACTGAAGATGTTTAGATCTTCATTACGAGTAAGCAGGATAGACAGGATTAGAACTGAGTCCATCAGAGGGACAGCTCAGGCTGAGCAGTTTGGAGACAAAGTGTGAGATATAAGGTTGAGATGGTTTGGACATGTGCAGGAGGGAGACTGGATATATCAGATAAAGAATGATGAAGATGGTGCTGAGAGCCAGGAGGAAAAGAGGATGAAGCACATGCTACGGACAGGGTGAGATGATCTACTGTGGGATGAAGAAAAAAAAAATGATCACAATGCAAGCAGATGAAACTCAAACGTTGTTTGGGTCAATGATAGAAGGCGGCTGGATTTTGGAGGCTAACTGAGACCTGCAGGGGGCAGCACTACTTCTGTAAGAATGCCATTATGGCGTGAAACGGCGAAGAAAAAAAAGTGGACTACACGTCCCAGTGTAGTTAGCGGCCCACGCGGAGGGGCTCCATCGGTGTCGACCTTGGGCTTTGACGTTTAAAACATGGCGAATAAGGAGCCGAATGTAAGTGTTTGAAATGTGACTGGTTCTGAATGAAGACGGCATTATCTTTATTTTTGCGCGACGTGTTTCTCTGGCACTAATGTGACCGGTGAAGAGGCTGAGTTAGCATGCTCCATCAGATTGAGCTGTTTTGCTAGTATCGATATAGTTCACTAACAGAGCTGTTAGCAGCGACAACTGCTGTATGTGATTTAGTAGGCGGTATACTTGGCTTACATACCCACTTTACACGATACGGATGAGGGCAGGAGAGAGCGGGACAAGGCGACATACTGTTGTGAGGCAGATATTTTACATTGTAGGCAATCTCATGACATTACATGTAGCTGACCTCTTGTTAGTAGGGTAACCTGAACTGGGCTGCACAGGCAGAGCTGTTCTCGACATTAAAATAACTTCCCGACAAGCTACTGTTAGACCTTGTTTCTGTTTAATGATAGCGGACTTCTTCTCTACTACCATATATGGTTTTCAAGCATTCATCGTTTTTTTTAAACTACCTAAACATGCCAATGTCAGCTAACAGTGGACGGGAAGCAGTGATCCCCCGTGGACAGGTGCTGCGAGGAGATGATGCTAACCACTGCACCATCATAGCTCCATCAGCTAAATGATGAATCAGAAAAATTTAGCTTGGCAGTGATATTACACCTGGCATCCCATAAAAAAAACCAAAAAAAACCCCACCAAGATACTGATCATATTTTTGTTGTTGCACTCTCGCCTCCACATTCTAACACGAACTGCAGCGGTTCATGCAGCACCTGAGGGATCTGGCTGGTCGGATGTCCTCATCTGGTGGCAGAGGGGCCGGATTAGGACTGAAACTGCTGATTGGAGCTGGTGCATTGGCATATGGCGTTAAAGAAGCCACCTACACAGGTAAACGCACATGTGGTCAGTTTTTACACCATGCTTTAAATATGTGGCGGACTGAGTAATGCTATGGTAATTTACAGAAATAGATCTGAGGACCTTTTTATAAACGTCACTGTAGTGGGCAAACTGTTAATGACGAGCTGTGTACTAGAACTGTACTACTGTACTCATTAAGTGAGTGAAAGATAGTGACAATGCAAGGTTTCAAAACTTCAGTCATGCTAATATAATTGTGTGTGTGTGTGTGAGAGCAGTGGAGGGTGGTCACAGAGCCATCATCTTCAACAGGATCGGAGGGGTGCAGATGGACACGGTTCTGGCTGAAGGATTACATTTCAGGTAGAGTTACATCTAGTGTCAAGAGGCATAATAAATTTACGTGAATCTAATAATGATACAGATTTTCACTCAGCAACACAATTAAATGAAATCTCTGAGAAATTGACTCATAGTTCATAAAAAAACTACTTTTTCTATTATTTTGAGAGTCACTTTCCTGATGACACCCAAAGCAGTTTCCAAGCCGCTGCTATATTTTTTTGAGAGGTACAAGCTAGGCAGAGTGAAGGACTTGGTGTACATCTTAGATAGATGTACTTGTATGCAGTCCTTCAAAAAACCAACAGCTCGTAGCAACATTTGTTTTGCTTAGGTTAAATGCTGATTGATTGACAAGTGTGCCTGAAAAGGAAAGGGCAACAGCTTTGACTGTGAAGAGGAGAAGTGCAGGAAAACATGAGTAGCACAGACAGCAGCTGCAGTGCAACAGTTCACTTCAGCTTTTTAGATTCGGGCTTAGCTCTTCTCTGCTGCTTCTACAGATTTTCTGTGCTGCCCCCTGGTGACAGTAAACAGTTACAGCATGTTACTACAAAGCTCTGTGTGGCTCATGGCCCAGCTGTGCAGATCCCTTTAGGTCTTTGGTGTAAAGAACTACAAGAAAGCGATTGCATTCACTGCTGTGGTCGTGGAAGAGAGGAGCTTGGAAGGAGGAGATTGGAAAAAAAAAAAAACACAAAACAAAATATTGTTTTGCTGAATTTTTTTTTGTAATTTTCAAAAGTAAGCTGGCATGATTAGTCCAATCAGATAGGATAAATCCTGAAAATGGGGGGAAAAACAGGATTACTTGATCTGATCAGGTAAAAGTTTGGACACATCTTCTCATTTATTGGACTTTCTTTTTAATGACTATTTACATTGTAGATTCTCACTGAAGGCATCAAAACTATGAATGAGCACACATAAAATTATGAAGTAAACAAAAAAGCGTGAAATAACTCGAAATATGTTTTATATGTTAGATTAGCACTCCATCACTTTCCTTCTTGGTCAAATAGCTCTCACACAGCCTGGAGGTGTGTTTGGGGGGCATTGTCCTGTTAAAAAATAAATGATGCTCCAGGGGTGGAGCGTGAAGGTAACAGTGGTCCCAGTGCCTCCCAAGCTAGGCGAGTGGCTCCAGCAGATCCCAGGAGCGACACCCGAAATCGAACCCACTAAAACCTATAAAATTAAAAATGAGTTTGCACTTTGGGGAAAACTTTCATGTGTGATTAAATGCAATTAATAAAGATTAATTCATTACAAAGCCTCTAATTAACCCCCTAGTAAAATCATAAAGACATGAAATGGGCCGTGAGCTATGTGGTAAGGTCACGACTTTACCTTTAATATTATTAATTAATAACCTTTTTTTAAAGCTGACCACAGCAGATTATATTTAAGTAATTAGTAACTTAAATGTATTCATTTGTTCTCAACGTTTGCTGCCATCTGTTGGTCATTTCTTGACTTCTTTCTCAGTTACATGTCAGGCTCAGGGGAGTAAAGGAAGAAAGACAAATAGTGCAGAAAAGCATAGATGTTCTTGTTTTGTTGTTTTAGTCAGACTTGCTCACTTAGCGTATTTATATTGTTTAAAAATCTTGAACAGCTTTGCTTTAACTTTCGAATCTGCTGCAGGCTCCCATGGTTCCAGTACCCTATCATCTATGACATCAGAGCTAAACCCAGGAAAATCTCCTCTTTGACTGGAAGCAAAGGTAACAAATCACACTCTCGCTCTGTCAAACACACTCTGACTCTCTCGATGCTTTATTTGCTATTTGCAGTACTGATCTAACTTGTGCTTGAAACAGCTGCTGATGAATGTATAGATTTACCAGTGTAATAACTGAGGCGAAAGACGTGTTTAAAGTCCAAAGTTACAAAGCCGAATATAACCAAACTTGTTGGGTAGGTGGCAAAGAAACCAATCGATCATTTTTGGTGTGTTTATGTTTGTATGTAGATCTGCAGATGGTGAATATAGCAGTGCGCGTGTTGTCCAGACCCATGGCATCCAACTTGCCAGCCATGTACCAACAGCTGGGGAAGGACTACGATGAGAGAGTCCTCCCGTCTATTGTCAACGAGATCCTCAAGTCTGTGGTAGCAAAGTTTAATGCCTCCCAGCTCATCACACAGAGAGCACAGGTACTGCAGCACCTTCGCACTGCTGGGGGGAATCTGGTCTGTTGCATGTTTTAGACAGTTTCCTGTCATTTTTTCAGTGTTGGTCAGTTACTGTAATCGGCATTGATAAGTTGATCCAGAACAGTAAATATAATTATCAGCTGATTCGGCTGTAGATGCAGTCTAAACTGAGTTGGCACTCAGTGCAGATCATACTTGTTTTGGTGTTTATTGTTTAGGTGTCTCTGCTGGTGCGAAGGGAGCTTTTTGAAAGGGCCAAAGACTTCAACATCATTCTCGATGACGTCGCCATTACTGAGCTGAGTTTTAGCAGCCAGTACACTGCTGCTGTGGAAGCTAAGCAAGTTGGTAAGGCTCAATATACCACACTGTTATCACAGTGACTCAAACTGCTCCAGTCTGTCATTAGCATCACTGAAGCAACGAACAGCTAAAATGCTGTTACCAGAGTTCTCAATATTGTCTCTCAACTAAATGTGGCTGCTTGGGTTGCATTGACCACGTCAAGTCTAACTATGTGTGTGTGTTTAGCTCAGCAAGAGGCCCAGAGAGCCCAGTTCTATGTGGAGAAAGCCAAACAAGATCAGCGACAGAAGATCATCCAGGCTGAAGGAGAGGCTGAAGCTGCTAAAATGGTAACCAGACGCCGACGTGGTCCCAGTGCAGTGTTAGCAGCAGTTATTACTGCACAACAAAACTCCGCTCTAGTTTTTTCTGAGAACCTACCACAAGCTGTTACACGTCAGCCATGAAATAAAGTTGTTCTCTATAATGTTCTTGTCTTTTCTGTGCAAACTGGAAGTAGGGACGTTGTTCCTGAAACCTCTAAGGTTTCACAAATTATGCGAACACGAGTCCGACAGCACAACAAGTGCTGAGAACGAACTGTGAGAAACGTAAATATCCAAAGAGAACAATTAAAAGCAATCATTCTCTACCTCTGCATTATTTCTTGTCAAATTGTATGAATGAATGTTGTTAATAATCTAAACGCAAACTGTTTCCTTCAGCTTGGCCAAGCCGTGACGAAAAATCCTGGTTACCTGAAGCTGAGGAGAATCAGAGCAGCACAGAACATCGCTAAGACGGTCAGTACGGTCCTTCGTTGCCTGTGGCTTTGTTTCTGTTTTGTCTTGATGCTCAGTAAAATCCCAGAAATGCACGCTCTGGCAGAATTCCACCCCGAGATGAAAATGTGGACTTTAACTCCCAACACTGCGAGGTGACTGATGTTCGCCGTGTCTGCTTCCAGGTGGCGTCGTCTCAGAACAAGGTGTATCTTAATGCTGACAGTTTGGTCCTAAACCTACAAGACCAGGCATTTTTTAACAAGTAGGTTTACCCACAGCCTCTGTCACTCACAAACGCACACAGGCCAACACACAAATGTCTGCATCGCTTCAAAGGACACTGCATCCTCTTTTAGTTTCCACTCGTCTTGACTGTGAAGGAGGCTGAAGCTCAGCTCCCACGTTCAGTTTTATTGGTATCTGCACACAGTCAGCAGACTGGAATACACACATTACACACTGCACATGGCTCAGTAGTTACTTGAACAAAAGGAAACAACACTTTATATTTCAGTGACTAAAGCAACCAGATCTCACTTTGACAGAAAGTTTATCCAGTGTTTCTTTTCTTGTAAATTATGATGTTGGCATCAACATAAATTCAATGGCAACATTATTGCCTTCACTAAAGTCACGTTTGTTAGTTTATTAAACAAAGCACAGGCTTCACTTTTTAGCTCCTCCAGCTGAAGGACTGGTCGGCTTGGGCCCAGTTCAGCTGCTGCTCTTTTTAGACTCTTTAACGATCGAACGTCATTAACGTCACATAACGATCACCTAAAGGTTTCCCTCCAAACTGTGCTCAAAGTCATTTTACCGGCGATGACCTGAATGATGAGGGATTGCGAGCAGGATGAGCTTTTACACTTCTGGTCTTTGTTGTAACTTTTCAAAAACAAACAGTTCTAAACAAAAACCCCTCGCCCGGCGGGCAAGTTGAAAGTCTGCGTTCAGTTAAAATGTCAGTGAATGTGATACCGCAAGATGAAAGTCACGTATGACTTTAAATATTATACCCTAATTACATCTGCTAGGAAGACTGGCAGCTGTTAGTATTTGAATACTTCAAAGCTGATACCACCAAATGAAAAACGAGCTTTTTTTTTTTACCCCTCAGCTGTAAAAAGGCTGAGAGGGTATTGCCTCGTCACCCAGGCAGGTGGGCAGCATACACACTGGAGTTTGTGAATGCAATAACACACGATGACATTGAACTCAGTTCCATGAGTCAGCTAGAAGTAAGGGTCAACTTGACCTCTGCATCTTGTGAACACGATAAATCGGGAAAAATGTCACCTAGGGTTTTCAAAATGATACCATAGCAGCATGTATTAGGACTGGCAGCTGTCAGTAGTTTTACATAGTGCCAGAGAAAAACACAAACTACTTCCTCTGGAAAATGTTTGAACTATTTTTAGGCTTCATTCTTTCTTTCTTTTCATCCACAACAGATAAGCAAGCAAACAGCCAATGGGCTTCATGTCTGCATTGTATCTAAAACTCCTGACTTTTTTTTTTCTAAGATTTTACAGATTTTGTTTAATTTAGTATGTTGAATGTTTAATATTTATTTCCTGTTCATTGCTAAAGGATCTGGTCTCTGCTCTCCTTCTACGTCAGGTTATTAAATTCTGTTTTGTTGCACCTCTGAGTTTATTTTGACTCCTGACAACATGGACGGCGTTGTGCTCGACAGCACAGTTGTGATGTGAGTTTAACTGTGTGTAACGGTGTAAGCTAATGTCGTGTTCCATTGTTTTTCAGTTTGACAATGGGTGCAAAGAAGTGACGAAGAGGACACGGGCTCCTGCAAAGGCAGTAAAACTGTCGATCGTCAGCTTCCTGTGGACAGTGTTGATTTTGCTTTGTTTAACTGGAAAATCAACGTACATGACTGGAAACTTGATTTCTAAATGGTTTTCTTATGTTTTAATTCTCTCACGTGTCGGAGTGAATTTCATCAATAAGTTATCTAGAGAATCACAAAGGGGACGGTATTAAAATCTACATTGAATAAGTCAAACAGATTTGTCAAAGAAAACGACAGAATCCAGTTTCACCAGAGCCTTTTGCGTTTAAGGATTTATGCAACAGTACATTTGGATACTTACGAAGATCAGTCAGGAGGCACTCGTTGGTCTAAAACGTCCGAGCCGCTTGTCTCGTTTGGCTGCCGATGTTCGTTTAACACACGTTTCATCCATAAATGTTCCTGCTGCCTCCTACAGGTATGACATGAGAATGTTAGCTCCAGCTACACCTGTGCTACACATGTTTGATGTGTGTGTTGATAACTCAGCCATTGCTGCTGGCAGACCAACATATGCGTTAATAAAGTTTATTATAAAAAAATCTTTCTATTACTTATACCACTCTACTGACCAACTGTCACAGGTTAACTGCAGGGTTAACACAGAGAGGCTCATGCTTATATTCACTCCTGTTGCCAATTTAGCATTGCCAAAAAATGCAACTATTGCATGTGATGGGACTGTGAGAGGAAGTCGGCGAGAACCTACGCAAGCACTGGGAGAACACGCAGGCTCCACAGATTTGACTGCACTGTTAAAATAAAAGGCAAATTGCGATATCAAACAGCCTACTGGAAGGTTTATTGTAAGACAGCTGAATATATCAAATAATTTTATATACCAAAATAACCAAATGGCTCCAGCCCCACCGTGAACCTGAGAAGTGGAAGAGTTCGAAGCATGGATGGATGGATGTCTCCTGTGGTATTACTGTGTTATTACTAGTCAGGACAGCTGGAGGCACGAGACCAGTACAGGACCTGGTGGGTTCTATGGATCTGTGTCAGGTTTATGGCGTATTGCCCTCATATTGCATGCCATGAAGGTGGGAGTATGCCCACCAGAGACCAGCAGTTTGCACATAGATCCAATCTGGGAATGGATGATGCAATCATATACGTGCTGCAGAGACCATACTCCTTTCTAGATAGTAATGTGCTTCAGAAGAAGGTTGATGTTGCATTCACTGACCTTTGAAGAAAACTACTCTTTCCCTCCCTCCAGGTTTCCCACACCGGCTCAGCAGCATTTGACTCATTTGTTGAACTTCATATAAAGCTAGAGCAGCAAGTGCTCCTGTCTGTTTGGCCTCTACTTCTACTGTTTGCAGTAGTAGTAATAGAAGTTATTTAAACTTCTACTTAGTCACAGTGTTGAAGGCAGCAAATTTGTGGGCTTTATTTGTTTGGCTGTTTGGTCAGGTGATTTCTTTATTAGTGGAAGCTTGGTAGGGGCGCTCAGCTTTAATTTAATGGTGGTCACTGTGGTTTGCCCTGCTGACACTTTGTGTTCACTTCCAGACTCTGCAGGAAAGGGAGTTATAACAGGGTAGGTGTAGATTCTACACCTACCCTGTTATAACTTCTACACTGTAGAAGTAATTAGAATTACTTGTAGTGCAAGGCAATTTCAGATGCAGCTTTTCAAAGACAAGACAACAACCATCACACAGATGTACTTTATGTATTTGGATACATAAAGTACATCTGTGCAGTTTGTCACAAAGTGTTTCTGCTAGCTCATAGACAGCTGCTGTATTTCCCAGAGAGAGAGAAAAAAATGACACTGAGATGAAGTCAAAGTTAAGGGCTCAAGAAGGGAAACTATCATGTGAAAAAGCAAATCTTACATATAATGTTCTAATTCATTTTAGTTTTCATTTGGATATTGGATCTATAAGCGATGTGTTACTGAACTGTTTTTTGTGAAAAGTCTAGAAAGACTCTAATTGTACTAATTTTGTGCCGTTGAAAGTTGCATGAAAAAGAAAAAGTATTTGCATGCTAAACTGGTTATTTTGCAAGATTGTAAACAGGGTGTATGCGAATGATGGGTTACATCATAGGTAGTTACACCCCAGCTACTGTTTAGGGTGTTTAATGTACTAAGTTCTAAATCTTATACTCTCTTAATGCTAACTGGCTCATGTAACATCAGCTTAATGCTCGACCCTCAAAGACCAGTGAATGTCAGTGAAAAAGCTTTACATTTCATTGCATATTATGGTTTTGCTTTATTTTTTTTAAAGGGAAAATCCATCCTTATGCATCAAACGTGTGGGGTGGTTGGTTCAACAGGCACAGCTGAAGTTGCTGACTCTCAGTAAGTTACCGGTAACTGTGTTCAAAGCAGTCAGGTCAGTCCAGCTCCACTTCACACTGCAGCTCCACTCTGGGTTTCCCTGCAGCCTCTGCTGCGCTTCACTTCTCCCTCCCTCCCATGTTTGTCTCGTCCGCCATTTCAAATAGGCTTACAGAATCCTGTGATGGTGGAAGAGGGAGAGGAGATTTGAGGAAGGAAGGAAGTGGAAATGGATCTGAAAGTAGGGGGTGAAATTGTGAAGCAGTGATTAATGCATGCGTTACTAGTGATGAGTCAAGCTTTTACACTGGCTGACTGTATTGATGTCTATGTGAAAGTAGCACATGCAGAACGCTGATCCCCATTTGGTACCTTTCAAATTCAGAGTATAATTATACACAATAAATTAAATAAAATATAAAAAAACAAAGCCATCCTCTCTGGACCGAAGCTTGTTTAAAATTGAATGAGGAAAAGTGTAAAACTGCTCTAAAGTCATGAGAATAAAAGTGTGTATTTCTCTTTAGAAAACAATGTCTTTTTAGTAGAAAGGTCTGGATGCTGCCGGTAGTGCAAACCTTTGACCAACTGAAAAAGGACAAAGGAGACCCAGGACTGCTGAGCATCTACAGTCCTTTGACAGATTTGAATTCCCTCCCAAAAGCCCAGCAGCTGCTCTCCTCAGGTCTGGAACAAAAACTGTCATTTTTGGTATATATCAACATGTATAGATAGATTTATGTTTATATACAGATAATATATATAGACTGCTCAAAAAACAAACAAAATATGACATCCTAGATCTGAGTGAATGAAATGTTCCTATTAAATACTTTGTTCTTTACATAGTTGAATGTTCTGACAACAAAATCCCACAAAAATTATTAATGAAAATCAAACTTAGCAAACCACGGAGGTCTGGATTTGGAGTCACACTTCACATTTGTGAGCTGCTGGAGGTACATTTGCAGGGCTCTGGCAGTGCTCCTCCTGTTCCTCCTTGCACAAAGGCGGAGGTAGCGGTCCTGCTGGGTTGTTGCCCTTTCTACGGCCTCCTCCACGTCTCCTGATGCACTGCCCTGTCTCCTGGTAGCACCTCCATGCTCTGGACACTGCGTTGACAGTCACAGCGAACCTTCATGCCACAGCTTGCATTGATGTGCAATCCTGGATGAGCTGCACTACCTGAGCCACTTGTGTGGGTTGTAAACTCCTTCTCATACTACCACTAGAGTGAAATCACCACCAGAATTCGAAAGTAACCAACACATTAGCCAGGAAGCATATTTACTGAGAAGTGGTCTGTGGTCACCACCTGCAGAACCACTCCATGATTAGGGATGTCTTGCTCATTGCCTATAATTTCCACCTGTTATCTGTTCCATTTGCACAACAGAATGTGAAATTCATTGTCAATCAGTGTTGCTTCCTAAGTGGACAGTTTGACTTCACAGAAGTGTAACTGACGTGGAGTTACTTTGTGTTTTTTAGGTGTTCTCTTTATTTTTTGAGCAGTGTATTTCATTTTTTTTATTATTGGTATTGATGCAGTTTTCCTTTTTAATCAGGTTTGTACAGAGTTGGGAAGTAACATAATACTATACTAAAGTATAAATACTTTGTTACTGTACTTAAGAAGAATTTTCAGGTATCTGTACTTTACTTGAGTAGTTATTTATCTGACAACTTTTTACTTTTACTGACTACATTTTTAAACAAATATCTCTACTTTCGACTCCTCAGGCTCATTACTTTTACCACTTTGCGGAACAGCCACACATAAAAGGTAATCCTGTTTGTATGTGCATTTATATTCATTTATACTCTTTTCCTCCAGTTGATCGGAGTTAACTTCAATAATTACTTCCTCCAAACCATCAATGTATATGATCAACCTATCTCTCTGGAGAGGAATTGTAATGGTCCTGGGTGTGGTGACCCAGTGTTCATGTATTTTTCAGTTTTGGGAATATTCCTTGGTTTTGTGTCAGTCATGGTTTTTGTTCTCTTTATGGTTTTTTGCTTATGTTATAGTTTTTGGTGTTTAGGTTTCTGTCTCTGTGTTCCAGGTGCCCTCTCCATCCCTCCAAATCAGCCATGCCCCTTGCTTCCAGTATTAAGCTCATGTGTCTTTGTCCACGTCTCACTATTTGTTGTGCTTCCTGTTTTATTTTGATAGTCCTTGTACTGTGTTCACGTCACGTCACGTATACCAAGTATAAGATCGTAGTCCTTGTTTGCCTTTTTATTTAATGTTTAATATTCATTCAATTATTTTTTACCTTGTTTTTCCTGGTGCTTTACGTTTAGTTTTGTATCTCAGAGTCCTGCATTTGGGTCCAACCCCCTGTGTGTCACACAGCTCACCCTGACAGGAATGGTTTGTTTGAAGGGTTTCAGAGCACCCAACTTTATCTATCCATGAACCCAGATAGCCCAATTAGTTAAACCGCAGGAATGTCTTAAAGACATAAACACCTGGATGGCTTCTAACTTTCTGCTTCTGAATTCAGATGAGGTTATTGTACTCGGCCCTGAAAATCTTAGAAATATGGTATCTAACCAGATACTTACTCTGAATGGTATTACTTTGGCCTCCAATAACACTGTGAGGAACGTTGGAGTTATTTTTGACCAGGATATGTCCCTTAATGAAGATATTAAACAAATATGTAGGACTGCTTTCTTCCATTTGCCCAATACCTCTGAAAGTAGAAATATGCTGCCTCATAATGACGGTGAAATACTAGTTCATGCATTTATTACTTCTAGACTTGAATACTGTAATTTGTTATTATCAGGATGTCCTGAAAAGCCTGAAAAGCCTTCAGTTAATTCAAAATGCTCCAGTAAGAGTACTGACAGGGACTAGAAAGGAAGAGCATGTTTCTCCCATATTGGCTTCCCTTCATTGGCTCCATGTTAAATCCAGAATTTAATTAAAATTCTGCTTTAATGAGATATTTGAATTATTATACAGTACATCACAGTGTGCCATGCTCTCTCTGCAATGTGAATAAGTGGAGCTCACCCACCAGTCTCGGTCTTTCTCGCTTTCTGTTATCTGTATGACAGTAATCATTCAAATAAGATATTTGTGTATTTCTTATATATATTGACGAAAGTTTTGTGACTGGATGGTTTATATTAGTCATCACAATCCACAGCCAAAATAATAATAAGAAATAGGGTATTGTTATCTTTTACACGTGTGTGTGTGTAATAAATCAAAGCAGTAGTGTCAAAAACGTTAATTCGGTAGTCATAAGGCCGAGTCAAAATGACTCTGGTTAACAAAGAAATGGGAATCCTTGCACCTGGCAATGCCTAGAAGCAGCAGGTAAGCCACCTCCTGAGGTGTTTCGATTGAGGAGATAAATGAGGCAGCTACCCTTGAGTTAGAGTGACAAAATAAACTAAGACATACTATGGGGGGTCACAAAGAAAAAGCAAGGACAAAGTAATGGACTGGACTCGGAGGTTGCTATGTTTGAAGGTCTGGAAGCTGATGTGCTCAAAGTAAAATGTTTAATGAGACTTTAGAAGCAAGGTCAAGTATGGACATTACGTCCTCTCCATCAGCGAGGTGTACCAAATGTTGCCAAATGTGCAGAGAGGCCCAGGATGGTCACGTGTGTAGGCTTCCACTGTGGTCAGGTGGAGCAGCTCATTAATAAGACAAAAGTATTACTTGATTCATCGATGGATTACTCTATAGCCCCAATTAAAATCATACATTAATTACTCAGAGAGAAACATTAATTGCATCCGCCTTCACACCTCTCCTAACCAACCACTGGTTAGATTGCTTACTACCTTTTTGTTTTGTCAATAGACAAATGACATGATTGTTTGTTGCTTTAAAAAACTTGTGCAGATCTTTCAGCTGCACATTAAAGTTGTAGATCTTCTGTTGTTGGCATTCATCAGAGTTCAGATCTTATGACTTGAAGGGGCACTCAGGTAGTCATTAGAAAAGGGTAGGCTGGGGCAGTAAAGACCAGCAACAATGATTTGTTGGTATTTAAAATTTTCTGAGAAAACGTTCCTCATAATAATAATATTACATCGTCAACAGCAGCCAGACTGTTGATACAGGCCAGGTTGGCCCCACGGACTGTTGAAACCAAATTCTGAGCCAAGCATCTGCAGTCTCAGCAGAGATTGAGATTCACCGCATTAGTTCTTCCAGGATTGCTGTGTCCACTGCAACCACCTGATCGGTCATATTATATCACCTCTGTGATGTCTCTGATGAAACAGTGACACAGCTGAAACAAAAGGATTAAAGTCCAAAGGTTGATTCTTTTCTTCTGGATGTAGCGTTTCCAGTGGGGGAAACGTTTCGGATAAAGGATAAAAGAATTTATCCATGTCTCTCCTTTTGCTACATACTGGTTTATAGTTTGCTCTATAATGTGTTCAAACATAACCCAACTTTAATTTCAAAGTATGACAGGCGTTGTTTCAGGTTCTGAGTTCTGAGGGCTGAGAGCAGCTCAGGAACAGCCCGTCCACCTGCATCCGATTCGCTCCTGTCTTTGTCTGATGCCCGACGGCGCGCACACTTCCATAAGAGGCTCTGCGTGATTGGCACCTCTGTTAGCCACTCACAGGGCGCAAAGCGTCAGTTTTACGTTTACTCCGGTTCTCTAACCAATCATGACAAGTGTTAAACATTCAAGACGCAATACGGACTCCAAACCCCGCCATGTTGGTGAGGGAGACCTAAGACCCCCTGAATCCCTCTGTGGGATTTTTAATACAAGCTATCCTGATTACAGGACAGATTCAGTCAGTGTAGCGTTCAGGTTATTCTTTACTGTATAGTTCCAGTGTTAACGTCTTACTGGGATTATTTAATATTGTCTTTAATAATAATGAATTTACTACGCATTACCCAAATGTCATTAGGCAAAAAAAATTTTACAAAAAATTTGCTTCCGTACTCCCTCCTCTCTTTATCTCGCTACCGTGTCCAGCCTTTCTCTTTCCAGTTCTTATACAGAAGTACTATAACTGGGAACAAGTAGAAAGAATATAGAAGCAATACTCAGATACGGAAAAACGAACCTAAATCGCGATCTTGGCACTGTTGTGTAGCACAAGTAACAACCACTACACATACAACTGATACATATAATATGTAGAACTGACATAAACTGATTGCATTATTGCTTTTAAAGAGTCACTAAGGAAATCTTATCGCATGTTCAGTTCCGAAGGAAAATAATATTATTATTAATAATAATAATAATTATAATGGGAGTAGTAGTAGTATTAGTGGTATAAGGTAGTATAGCATGATGACAGCTTTAACGGTCTTTAAATGACACTGGTAATACTTTAGTACTTTTATTGAAGTAAAATCTAGGCGCTTGCCCATTACGCTGTTGGGGCACATGACCTCAGCATCGCTCCTCTCATAGGGCTTAATTAGACGATGCTTCGTGCACCACTGAACAGCAGGTGTATGACAGTAGTATGAAGGCTCCAGCTTGAGAAATGGTTCAAGTTAAACATGCACTGTATGTGTGTGTCTGTGTGTAACACAGCATGTGTGAGGTTTATCTGTGTCTCAATGTCAGTATCGAGGAACCACACACACACGCACACACACACCCATACACACACACAAGGAGGGCTGGGTATTGTTTTCCCCTCGCCAATAGTAGGCTGGATATTGTCAAAGCCAAAGCACCAATCACAGTGCGCTTCTGGACACCCTTCTCCTCCCACTACTCTATAAAGAAGGGAGCTCCAGCTGGTGGACACGCAGCTGACAGCGCAACAATTTTCATAACACCAGCTGGAATAATTACAGTACGTTCATTTTTATTTTTTGCTATATTCTGACTGGATATTAATTATTTCTTTTCATATATCTAATATGGCAGACAGCCAGGTGGAAAGCAGCGGAGAACTGAGCACCAAGGTAAGGACAATAGAAGGAGACAGAGCACGATGCTTTTTCTAACTCTTGCTTCCATTTATTACTGTAACCCTTAACTAATTTGACTATTTTAAGCACAGTGCGTATGAAAATGAAGACTACCAGTTTTCTAGATGATATTTATTATTATCTGCTTCCATGCACAAAATTCTAATATAAATCTACACATTTGTAATCCATTGACTTAGGTACTGAAGGATCCGAGCGCATGGATGAGGAATAAGGAAAGGCTGATTAAGCTTTTGGCACAGGGAACAATTCTAAGCTTCCTCGGTGGGCAGCTTAATACCGCCTCCCAGTTTCATAGAGTCAGACATGCAGAGATTGTAGCATGCCCGTTTGTCATTTCACAAACTACATATACTGTACACTGTACTCGTAAATACAGGTGTCTGTTCTGTGAGGACTCTCCCGATCTGTCGCCAAACTCTCGGATAGTTGAGGGAACTGAACCGGCTGAGATGCGCAGAACTATTACTTTTCCTGTTTAGGAGTCGAAGCAGTGACCGAAAGCAAATAAAGACCTTCGGAAATGGAGCTAGGATAGCAGAGTGGGTTATCTCCCGCCCAGCACCGAGTTTTCCATTCACGACCGTGGGAATATCAGCGAGCCAAATCTAGTCTTGTTAAACTACTGTTCTGGTTTTGGTTTTTACTTAGTAAATATTGGCTTCGTTATTATTGGTTCTGATACATGTAATCATTCACAAAAACAAATGGTAAAGGGAGTTCCGCTGCGGTGAGTCGCCGTGGACACGCGTGTTTCTAACTGTCCAGCTCTGTGTTGTCTGGAAGTCCAGTGACGCGTTCGAGCAGTAATCTGAGTTTATGCATGTGGAGCTCCACCTCACTGTTACTGTGGCCCTCAGCGGAGCTGGGAGCGCGCAGGCTCCTGTGTTTCTCACCAGTGTCGTCACGGTGGAGGCAGGCTGCTGTGCTCGTGCTGACCCTCGCGCCTCTCTGCTTCTTTGATGTCTCCGCTTCCTCGCGCCTCGTGTACCCGCTGGTACTGTAGTGCTGAGTGATGCCGAGGGGACGCTGGTGATTCCCGCTCAGTTTGTTTCTGAGCTGCTTCGTTCAAACAAAGGCTAACAGCGAGCGGCACGACGCAGGGTGATCTACAGGTACACGCTGGTGTTCTGGGTCTCTACTTCAAACAGCTGGCGTGCAAGTCGTGCCCGTGAAGCTGTGCCTGTCTGTCTACAAGCCGACTCGCGCGCTCCGTGAGGGAGGACGCCTTCCGTTCCTCTAACCAGATGCCATTCTAGCTTCAAACTCTTAGGAGGGCTTAGCTTCCAATCATAATGTACTTCTTCATAATATGCTGTTTGCACATCAGCAAACCTCAGTTCAACTGAATAACCGTTAGAATGTTACCTTCAAAAGCAGCCTAATTTGTTGGATGACCTATTGTAGAGTTTAAGACTAATTCCATCTAATTCACCCGTTTTAATGTGGAGCCTCAAACCCAAGGCAAAGGCCAAGTCTTTGAAGAACTCTTTATGGTAACAGATAATATTATTTCAGTCTCTTAACCACATAGAGGCAGGTCAACAAATCATCAACCACTTAAAGTAGCATTCAGTAGGGACACTGGAAAATCACCCTGCCACTCGTTAATAGAGTTGTTTTATATTAAGAATTCATACAAACACTCTCTTTATTATGCAGACTCGGCACAGAGCACCATGTACAACGATTCTATGAGTGGAGAATAGATTTGTAGTCCGTCACATGAACATAGGGGCAGCCATCCTGTTCAGATGTGTTTAGAATGAATCCTGTAAAATGCTGTGTTCATGTAAATGTCCTCTGTTTATAATGCCCACTGGCATTTTTCAGTGTACTACCGGAAAGCACAGTGAGCGTCCATGAAAGACACGGAAAACATCTTTGTGAAAAATAACTTTTGTTTTTCCAGCTAACTATTTGTTCCCTCATTCTCTGTGGTCCTGAACAATCACCCTCACTCAACTAGAAACTAGAAATGAACAAAATACAATGATTAATATAATGATATTATAATGATTATTATAAGAGCAAGCGGAGTATCCACAATCGACAACAGGACAATACACTGCTTAGTTATGTGAAATAATCATCACTGGTGAATTTGACCACATGTCCACTTGTACCTGTTTGTTTTTGCTTTCTCTCTTTGCTCTCTTCATCCCGCTCTCTCCTCTTCTCTTAGTCTTTGTGCCAAGACCCAAAAGTTAAAAGTTACAGTGAATAAAAACATTCAAACTGAACAGAGGCTGATGCTGGACATAGACATTTAACATCATTTGACTTGCTCTCACCTGCATCTGGAGCTGTACTGTGAACTCTGACGCCCAATTCAGCCAGAATAGGAACATTAAATTTTTAACAAATGAAAATAATAAAGCACATCACTTCACTGGCCGGCAACTCCTGATATTCCAGCAGACTCGTGGATCAGGTTAAATTAGCTAATGATCCCTAATAGGTTAAGCTACATTAAACGGTGCCAAAAACAGTAGCTAGAGAACAAATAAAAATAAGCAGTTTGAACTTTTGCTGTGTTTCAGTTCAGTGTGTGTCATGAAATGACCTCTTTATTGTCTTTCTGCTTCAGCAACAAAAGGTCTTACTAGGCTACTGATGACAAACCAGGTTGTCGAAGCAGCAACGCATCTGTGTGAGAGACTGGAACATCATCACATCACCATCACTGGACATAAAACCCGCTTTCATTCTGTCCTGTACTGACTTCCTAACTTTTCTGTTTTCTTAATAGAAACGTTGAGAAAATATAACATTTGAAGATAATTATACAAATAAAATAATACTAAAATGCACTATTACTGCTATTAGTATAGTTATTTTTTAGCGGTGCTACGATGGAAAAGGGTGTAACCTTGCTTATGCATTTAACAGTGCCTGGAGGAGAGAGCAGCTGAGAGGTGACAGGTATTTGAATGTGATGTGATCGTATCGCATTAATTATACTGAATTTGAGCATAATTGTCCTTTAACTTCAGGAACTTTGCTGTCAATTGAGATGAAACTCGGGTCACATTTAAGACTCCAGTGAATCATGAAGAATCACTTTACCAGCAACATTAAAAAGAAAAATAAATGAACACTTGACTATTTTTACCAATCAATCAATTGTATATTTTCCAGTCTATAAGGATGTTGAAAAGATGGTGCAGACAGCTGCATCTGGTCAGGGAAGAGTTGGCCAGATTTGTACAAAACAAAGTGGCTGTAGTGGACAGGTGCAAGGATATCGACGGTTACACCCCTGTGCATATGGAGGATGTAGGTTGTGTCACAAGGTGGTTGATAAATTTGTTTCACTAACTCATCTACGCAAGACATTTTGTAGAGGGTATAGGAGGTGTGGGAGTTAGCCTTTCAACAACTGTAATCTGCACATTTTGTTATTTTTAAAAAAAGTACTCCTCTGTACTGTAGTACTCGCCCACATTTGGAACAAAAAATAGACCTGCAATAGAAACGTACCCAGTGTTATAACAGGAAGACTGATAACACAACAGAAGCAGTGATGATGAAGATGTCGCATGTTAACATGGGGTTGGAGTCTGTCTACACTGCAAAGGGCAAAGTGGAGACGACACATTCAGCTCAGCTGGAGCGAAAACTTTTTCTCTAGCGCCTAAAACAGCAGCGCTGTTCCTGTAGCGACCGTTAAAACCTTCACTGGGAAAAGCTGGCAGGGAGCCCTTCATCAAAGAACCTGATCAACAAACTCCAATGTAAAGACGAGCAAACTTTGTAGCAGCTCGATCCACGGATCTTTGTTTTACACAGCAACACATCTACGGTTAAGCTACAGAAGCACGGCTACATTAAAATATGCAGATGAACTTAGTCTGATACAGGCTGTGAGAACAAACAAACAAACAAACAGATGAGTCTAAAAGGGGTAATGAGGTGTACTAAACTGTATTTATTTCAAGCTTTCATAACATAATTCTTTAGATTTAAATGTACTGGCTCGCTGACATGGGGCTGTTAGGTTGTACACCAAATGATTACTGACATTAATTACTAACATCTACACCATCATAACGTTTGTGTTCAGCAGGACAAAATCTTCACAGTGTACATATGCTCACTTTTCTTCACTGCACCTACCACAGGCTCCTTTAAAGGCTTAAAGACACAAACTCCCTCATTCACTTGCACACTTAAAAATGCAGACACACACATCTGCACATAACCACATGCTCATGAACACATACCTAATCTATGTCATGCAGCAGATACAACACTGTCAGACCCTTTTCCCCTCCTGTTAATGTAAGAAAGCCTAACAGAGTACAAGCAGTTAATGTATTAGGTTATGTTGCATGTACAGTATACGCTTTTTTTTTAATCATCTAAAGTACATTACTGTACTTTGCAATTTATATTTACCTTTTTCTCCTTTTTGCTCAGTTTTCTCTTTCTGAACTAAACCATGTTTTCTGATTAATGACCTGAAACCATAAAGTGAGTCATGCTGAGATCAGATTTGGTTATTAGGTCATCTCTTTTGATTGCGTGCTCCACCTGCATTCATAAAAGTGGGTCTGAGAATATGTTTGCTTTCAGGAGCTGAAGGAGAAGAAGCAGACTGAAGAGACAGAGAATGGAGAAGACTCTTCTGCCAATGGCAAAAATGTAAGAACAACTCCTGTCAGACCTTGTAGAACATGGATAGTCCTTGTGCGTTACTGGTGACCAGTATAAATCTCTCACCGTGTCAGGACAAGGAAAATGGTGAAGAAGACAATGAGGTAGAGGAGGATGAAGAGGATGTGGGCGACGAGGAGGAGGAGGACAGAGAAGGTAGGTTTTTTTTATGCTGTGATGAAACGGAACAACAACAAAACATGTCAATCGATAAAATGCAGAGGTGAGAGGAAAAAGCACATGTGGCATTATTTGTAGTGTTGGGGTCATTGTAGGAGTTTGTGTTAAGGCTAGGTGGGCGCGGACTCAAGTGCAGGACTCCTTGTTCAGAAGACAATAATTTATTACACGTGTCACCAGTGATATTTACAACAATGTGCAATAGTGCTATGTACAAGAGGTGGGGGAAACGGGGAGTCCGGGGCATCCCAAGGAAGGGTCCACTCAGTCCTCTGCTTTTCCACACACACGTCGTCCTCTCGCTCCACTCACACGATCCTCCACTCCAGCTCTCTCCACACTCACGCACACGAATCACACGGGTAGCATCCAGGAGATCTGGGGACAGGAACAAGGGGTGAGGCATAGGCCAAAAGACACAACTCGAAGCGCTTAGACGAAGACCAGTACTAACAGAGAGACGGCAACAATCCAGCGACGACCAGTAGCTTCTCACGGCTTAAGTGCTGGCAGGCAGATGAGCATCAGGTGTGCAGCATCAGTGGAGGCGTGGACCGAGGGCGTGAACCCGCATGAGTTCCGCCCCGGAGACAGAGGAGAGGAGGGGTAGAGCAGGGAGAGAGGGGAGACAGAAAGAGAGAAAAGGGAGGGAGGACGATCAGCGTCCTGTAGAGTCCCCAGGCCGTGACA
>VUQR01011161.1:37779-47975 GCA_015108515.1 Hemichromis elongatus | reverse complement strand
GGTGCCCCCCCCCCCCCCTCACATTTAAAAGCAGCATGTTCCTAGAAGAGTGCTTATGATTTGAAACTCAATACAGTTTGCAGCTGTCTGTCAAAAATATTACCAGTGAACTGTTTGGATTTGAAGAGCGAGTGAGAGAGAAAGAAAGCGAGAGGCAGAAGGAGAGTGTTATTTAATCAGTGTAAATTATGCTAAATTAAAGTGAATAAGCTGCATTTGTTACCAATTAAATGCTTAAATTATGAAACTGGAGACTACTGCTACTACCAAGAAGCCTTGAATGTAACAAGTGTATACCTGTAATACAATCTGTTCTGAATTTCAGGCCAATTTCACCACTTGGGGCTCTTTTACCAAAGTTATCATGGATATTTCTGAAAGCTCTGATTGTATGGAACGGTGGATGGAAGCAGTGTATTCAAATGTGGTTGTGTGTTTGTGTGTATGTGTCCATACGTATCTAGATCTAACAGCAGGAAGTGCTGGGTGATTGACAGACTTCTCTCATTTCCTCAGGGGCAAGGTTGCATGTACTGTTGCACCAGGTGACTACAGCAGTGAGACTGAAGAGCATAAGAAATCCATTAACTCCTGGTGTTATTATTTACCAACCCTCTGAAACCGCAAATGAAGGTTGCATATCTACAAATGCAGCCAGCATGTTACATGCCTACTATCTCCTTTTATCACTAATGTTTGTGCAGCATCTCTCATCAAAGTGAGTATGTTATTAATGTGTGTCTGAGTGTGTGATATAATATGCAGGAATGCGAACGACGAACACACAAAGCTGCCCTGGATTGTAGTGGGACATTAGAACTGCTTGAAACATGAAAAGTGAGCTCAATATATCAGTTTACATAACTTTCAGATGAAAAGTAGCATCTGGGTAAAAAGCTAAATTATTAGCACTTAGATTTAAATATGATGCTGATTTGTTGCTATGCTACAAATGCACTTCTGTTGGGGCTGTTGCCGGGTGACATTGTTTTTTATTTATGGCTGGTCATTTTCTAACTATTTGTCACTGAAAACCAGAGTGTGTGAGCATTGTTCAAAGTTATCACGCGATACAACAGATGTGTTGCCTTTTCCGGTCTTTTGGAGCTTGCCCAGTCACACTTAATATAGATCCACTGTCACATACACTTCACAAGTGTTTGTAGGATAAGTGCTGGATTTCACCAAGTGTTAAAAGCTTAATCCAGCCAAATGTGTGAAAGTGAGAAGTATTTTGTTCACACCAGAAGGAGCAAATTGAATGAGGTTTGGTGTCAAACACTTTGCTTTGCCATAAGGGTTTAGGGTCAATAACATGACCCTTCATAATGATTTAACTTGCAGCCAACTATTAAGTCGGGGACAAAAAAAAATAAAAAAAAATGGAGAAGTTTATTTGAGTTCTCCAAAATGCTGTAAAAACGGAATAACTTTATGATTCTAGTCGCGGCTGACGTAGAACTTTAAATCAAAAACTGTGACTTTCAGGAGGCACAAATTGTTCTAAACATACTGTAGAATTATTGCTGTAAGCACCACTGATGCAGTGGCCTCTGTAGCTTGAATGAGCATCATAATTGGTTGCACAGTAAAACATGAGCAAAGCAGAGAGGATTTCAGTAGTAGGAGCATGTTTGCTGAAGAGTTTATGGATTTGTCAGAGGGAAAGACCAGATCTCTATGTTCCAGATTCTATAACGCATCGGTTTGATTCCAAATAAGGCTCCCGCATAGGGGCCTGTTCCTTATCGCAAACATGTCCACGTCAGTCTCCAAGATTTAGCCACAGCTAAATTCCTGCATATTTAGGCTGGCTGAATGATATGGACATCTACGCAGTTCCAATAGCTGCAGGCTGTGTCTCTTGAATAGCATTTTGTACATAAGCTTTAGCTTACTAGCCTAGGATACCAGGCCAATGCCTTATCCCTGTTAACAGAGACCCTTCTAAGACAGGATTAGTGGGGGAGATAGTCAGTGACAACGGGGGGACGGTCCATCTCCTGGGAAGCCAGCGCTACCCCAATGGTAATTGGATATGTTTAGATATGGAGATCACAGCAAAATCAAGTACTGTTATTCCAATATTGCACTATCATTTGAAATTTATGGCATCCCACTATATTATAAACAAGATGCTTAATTTGTTATTTTACCCTTTATCTATTTTCTAATTTGACCGTCGAATTTGACATGTGATTATTTCCTGTAAATTATAGGAAATATTACAGCTACATTTTTCAGAATATATTTAGCTGTAATGTCAGGCCTATGTCATCCATCAAGCCATTCATCGATTTTCTTAACCACTTATCCAACAGGCTGAAGCCTTTACCAGCTTTCACAGGGCAAGAGGTAGAGTATACTCTGGACAGATCACCTATTCATTCACTCGCACATTTACACCTATTGCCAATAAAAACCACAAATGAATCCAACAAGCGTCTCTTGGGAGGAACCGAGAGTACTCGGACAGAACACATGCGTGCACAGGAGGAACACGCAATCCCCACACAGAAGGCCCCCAGCCAGCCGCTGGATTTGAATCCTTTGCTGCAAGGTGACAGTGCTAAACTGTGCACCAGCATGCTGCCCAGGACCATGCGGTGAGTATTATTTATTGTGAAATATCATGCTTTCATGTTGTTGATCTGGTTTTCCCAATATAAAACACTATGAACAGAGACAGTGAGCAAGATGCTGTGGAGGAAAAACAAAAAATAGAAAAACTAACAGCAACCTGACTTTCAGATGTGACCTTCCAGTCTTCTCCTAGTCTCCCATTCCTTTATGGGTTAACCATCCTTAATGCTTTATGTATGCCTTGTGTGACACTCTTTGCATAAATGATACCAAATAATTGGGATTTATAAATTATTCATTGTGTATTAACGCAGGTGAAATGGCTTTTTGGCTTGGACTGCTGTCTGTCGTTTAGAAAATAAAACAGGAGGAGGTGGGGTATCATAGATACTTTGCCAGGGAAAAAAAAAAAAAAAAGAAAATACCCCCACAGAAATATATGCAATCAAAATGCATGAGCAACGCATGGTCAGCGCAGCATTTATAGCAGCATTTTCAACCATTCTTTCCCTCTTTATAACAATAACAATAATAAAGACACTGAAATTGAACTGCAGATTTAGGCATGAGCTATATATACATGCAGCTTATTTAAAGTGTTTAGATTTATTTATTTTTATTACAATTGGTGGATTTTAAAAAGCGATTTTTTTCAAGAGGTTTCAAGTATGTCAAAATTGGAAATGATGTATACTTCTTCTTGGCTTCTTTCTACTTATTTCATTAAATTACAGCAACAAAAACAGTAACATGAGATAAGCAGAAAAAGTTATAAGTCTTACTGATGATAAATAATAATTTTATAAACAGAAACAAAAAAAATATAAAGAAGAGGGTCAAACATCTAAACACTAGCTCTCTGTCTGCTTTATGGATCAATGTTTCCTAAACTGAAAACTGCATTGTCATCCCTGATTCAGCATTTGGTTTCCCTATTTTTGCCCTCTTACTTTGATAACGTCCCAATTTCAGGGCTATCACGACCTTACTTGTCTACCAACCCATATATTTTAAAGCTTGCAAGGCTAGAACTATTTTGACTGACTAGAGAGAGACCCTTCTCCGTCCCTGGGCACGTTTTAGTGCGACATAATATTTCTTTTGGCAGAGGTCATGGGTGACTCGACGTACATCATCACTAACTTATTAGATCTTGAGGCAATTAGCTGAAAACAAACAGGCCAGACAGACCGGCTATTGAGTTGCCTGAACAGGGAGAATATAGCCTATGGCACTCAGTCATTTCAGAGCCGCATCAAAGAGGAGTCCGAGGCATCAACAGAAAGAAAGAAACACATTGTTGTGGTGTAACGCCTATACAGTACCAGGGGCTTAGCGCATTATTTTTCCAGTGATTCAGGTTACAGACCCAACTTGCCCCAGAACGATAGGGTGGTAGAAAGAACTTTTCACCTGAACACTATATGCAATGTGCAGCATGGTTAGTTTAGGATTAAAAATCCATTTAAGGTCCTCCACTGACATGGGAAATTCAGCCTGTAGATTATAATGTGGCTAACTTTCTGTCTGTCACAGAGGTCAAGAGGACATCTCAGTGTGCAGTGCTATAATCACTGCAACAAGAGTTGGCACAGAAAACTTAAACTGGCCTCCTTCACTCAAAGTGGAAGATATTGTTCCTTATAATTGTCTGCAGTAATTACAAATCGTCTTTTGAGTCACTCTAGGTCTTTGCACAGAAAGGTCTGCAAGTTTCTTTTCCTTGTTATCTTGCATTAAACAGGTAACATTTGTACTTTCTTTTCTCTCATACATGTATTACAGGTCTGCTCTGTTGAAGTCATATGCATCTGCTTGCTTATTTTGCATCTTGTGCAATGATGTTTGATCTTTGTTCAGCACATATTTAGGCATTAGACTTCATTACCACACATAAGTTATTCCACTGTTTAACGTTATTCCACAATTTGCTCAAGAAACAAAGGGCACTTTCATCAGCCACTGTGAGGTGGAGACATGGGAAAGAAAAATGGGAGTCTTTTGGCTTTTCAGACTTATCGGTTTCATGTGAATGGTCACTGGAATGCCAAGATTTTACTCTGCCCTTTTCCCACCAGATTTCTGTCGTGCTCTGTCTTTTTTTCTTAATTTGTTCGTCATTCCCTCCTAAGGATCTGGTTCCTGGACATGATATGCCAAATTACCTGCAGTATCAGTTGTGCAACTGACAATGCATTGTAAGCTTGTAAATTCCACACAAACCCCTCAGAAGGATTTGCCTCACTGCTGTCACTAACTTCATTGTCTTTGGAAAGTGGCGGTACAAAAGAAGTTGAGAGCTTAGGCATGGTATTATTATAACATGTACTGGCAAGATGAGGAGCTGTTACGAATTGAGGGTCTTAGATGAGATTTGATCAGGGTAATTATTCATGGCTAAGACCCAAACTTGTCACTTTATTAAGCTTTTAGAAAGGTTTGTCATGTTTGTTATACCGTAGACACAGTAGTTTGGGGCAGTAAAAATGCATGTTAACAAAACAGACAATAGAAATAAGATTCTACGATATAATGTTAAAACCATGAAGATTCAACGTAGTGGACACTGTGAAACTGATCCAACTGTGGAAATCATATTTGACATCCCCTGCTTCAGTATCAAAAGTCACAGATGCTATACAACCTATAAAGCATAGTTGTAGACATCAAACAGTAGAAGCAATCTTATTGCTCCCTTTGTAATCCAGATAAACCCACTATGGAAGTTACCCTTAGTGCAAAGCCTTTACAGATGCACCCTTTCCCCACAAGGTGATTTTCATTTGGAAAAGTTCACTTTTGCTGGCCAAAATCCAAAAGATATGTCCCAGTCACACCGTACACACACACACACACACACACACACATGCACACAAAATACAGAAAGAAATAATTAATACTTAAGTATTAACATGGTGAAGTTAAACTTTGCCTAAATGTTTTTAATCATAGTATTTGCGTTTCTCTGTAAATGGTAAATGGCCTGCATTTATATAATGCTTTACTAGTCCCTAAGGACCCCAAAGCGCTTTACATTACAGTCATCCACACATTCACACACTGGTGATGGTGAGCTACATTGTAGCCACAGCTGCCCTGGGGAGCACTGACAGAGGCGAGGCTGCCGGACACAGGCGCCACGGGTCCCTCTGACCACCACCAGTAGGCAACGGGTGAAGTGTCTTGCCCAAGGACACAACGACCGAGACTGTCGGAGCCGTGGGCTCGAACCTTCCGATTACAAGACGAACTGCCAACTCTTTGAGCCACGATCGCCCCGTGAAAACATGAAAAGCACTGTCCCGTACACAAACACAAATCCTGAATTAGGACAAACATATGATTTATAGATTTGTCTTTTCATGTTTAAGTCGAAAACTACCTCAAAGACAAATCAAAGAAATCCCTGCAGTGCTTTCTACTGTAGACACTTTGCAGGTCAAAAAGGAGGATACAATAATGCAAACATGAATGCCCATCACCTTTGTTACCTGTTAAAGACCAGGCTCTGGCTGCTGGGTTGGGATCTGCATACACTTAGTCTCTGTTATTTACTACCTTTATGGTAGCAAATACCTATGCAGATGTTTGCAAAAAGTCAATCTTGAGTATCAAACAGTTGTTTCTTACTTGGATATCATTTGCACTTTACCGTCAAACGTTGTCCTTTTGTGCAATAAAAAATATAGTTATGTCCATATTTCTTTCAACCTCAAGTGATGTAAACCTCTCTACCACTTTCCTTTAGTGCAGCTCTACCAGAAGAAAAAGTATGTTTTTTTGTTTTTTTTTTAATCATGTAGCTAAAGTTAAAAAGAATTGCAACACAAGTAACAATATAATATAATCACGTGTGATAACTAAATTTAGTATAGAATTCAGTGCTGGCTGTAATGAATTCTAAAGAAACGTATAACTGTAATGGCATTATACTGTACATTACTTTTACCATTACCGTAACAGTAATGTAATGCCATACTATATTAATTCAGTAATTACATTACTGTTACGGTTGTTAAATGCTTTACAAAGGTTCTTAAGTTCTCTGTGGATAAAAAAGAAAAACAAACATGCTCTTTTTTTCCTGCTTGCTTGTGCTACAATAAGCTAACTTGCAGAGACAGGACAATAGTAGGCTGATCTAAAGCTTTTGAGGAATGGAGATGTGGACATTACTGGTATTCATATTGAACAAAAGGGCAAAAGTGCAATGGTGAAATGCAGAATACTGCTAACATAACTTGTCTGCACTGACATCATGCTAACACAAAACTAGCCAAGAACCCAAAATGATGTTAAAACTGACCTGAGCGCAGCTGCCAGAGCCTGTTTTAAACTGTAACAAAGGCAGTGAGCAGATGAGGAGTCAGGCTTTTAGCGTCGTGGCCTCCATTTCCACCTGTACATGTTTCTACAGTAGCATCACTGGGGCTATTTTAAAGTCTTTTCAAGCAGGTTTTCACATTTGCTTTGGTTTGTTGGATTTATGTTCATACATAAAAACTAAAGGAAAGATCATGTATTTGTCCAAATTGGGGTTGGTATTTGTTTTGCAGTGTGTAACTGCAGCCTCAGGTTTATATTGTTAAACAGTAATTATGTGAGAATGTGTTTCAGTTCATTTAATGAAGAAACATGAAATTAATGTAACAAATAACTGCATCAAGTGATTAAATAACATACAGCTTTAAAGGAAGTAACGAATGATGTGTAATACAGTAGTGAGTGCCATAACACATTAATGCATGATCAAAAAAATGTCAAGGGATAACAGTATTGCATTACTTTGTGGCACATTACACTTAAAACGGAATACTGATCACAGAATTAAGACCTTGAAAAAAGAATGTGGTTTAATTAAATTAAATTAGTTTATAACCAGTTCTTCGTGCAATCTTCTGTGAAGCACACATTAAAAAAACCCAAACAAAAAACAAATAAATTAAAGTTTTCTTAATAAATATACTTGATTTCTTTTTTTTTTTGTAGTTTCAGCATTCAAATACTTATTGCATTGTACCTGCTGTGTTTTTACTTAGGTGCATTGTATGAAAATTTGATTCCGCTATTTGCAGCATTTTATCACACTCCATGTAACCATATCAAGTTATAGTTCATGTTTTATCCAAGGACCAACTAATAGGTACTTAGTTCGTAGCCTAATATCCTGGAAATTAAAAAAAAAAACAATGCACATCAAAGTAATTTGCATATTTTTGAGGTACTCTACATTGAGAGTATCTTTTTGTTTAAATAGTTGCTTTGAACATCTCTGGATAATTTTGATTATGGATAAAAGAGTTTGTGGTAATGCAGCAGTAGCAACAATGACTTTGCATAAAGTATAATCAGCGAGGTCTCATCTTATGACTTTCTGTGTGAACCTTGCTGTAGTGTTTATCTAGTGGCTATGTGTAGCGGTGGATGATCTCAAGGGGGCTGCTGGGTAGGTGGTGAGGTTGGGGCTGAGGGCTCATTGCCTATGCATGACAGTGTTGTAGGGATATTAGAATAACACTGACTATATTCTGTAAATGAAGAAGAGAAGCAAGGGAAGCCTCAGGAGTCCATTATGGATTTTAATAATACATCAAGGTAGTGTAACTGAATAACCCATCTCAGAGGGAAGTGGAGAGGAAGAGAGAAGAAAAAAATACACACGTGACATTTGGCTAATGTTACAATATGAATTATGAAAACAAAAAGCACTTTTAGTTTATCTTGTCCTTCTACTTTTCTTCATCTTTAGGCATTTTTGCTTTTTTTTTTTCTCCCTTCCAACTTCGCCCTGAATCCAGAACATGGTGTAAACAAATAAAAGTGGAGGAAAAACAGTTTGGCATCTCTGTAGATTAATTAATGTGCCTGCGACTTGGCATCACCAGGCAAAAATTATGTGCATAAATAATATCACTAATTAAAAAGATGCAGATTAACATGCAAATAATGTTAATGAGGATCTGCAATTCCAGAGTGTATTCGCATAACATCAACAATTTAATGTGTTGGAAGGACTGTGTTTGCATTACATTAATAAAATTCAAAGACCCGTGCATAGAAAATTCTGTCGGAGTCTGTGTTTCCACTTGTGAGTTGTAAATTCTGTGGGCAGTAACAGCCACTTCTTTGGCAGATGCAAAAGTTATTATCTCAAAGGCTGGCTGAAGTGGTGCCATGAGCCAGTACGACCAGCTGTTAGCGAGTGGCCAGCCAGAAAAGCACTAAGACAATTAACTGTATTAGTTGTTGGGTTCCACTGTTTATTTTCCCTTAGATTAATTTCATGTGGCTGATGAGAAGTGTGCCGGAGAAAGTAAAAACAGGCACAAAACAAGTGAAAAAAAAAGCAATACTCCAACTCCTACGTAGAAATACAAATACTGTTAAAAGCTATGATACGCAGGCTCTAATCCATACACATTGCCATGTTTTATATGAATCTCCTGTGTAACACACAATTGTGGAAAAAGGCAGAGCAAACTTTTTAGATTATCTTGTCAAATGATCTTGCATCAGTGCATTTCAACACTTTTTCCAAAATTTTCACTCCTCGGAAGAAGATCCTACTCGTAGCTCATCCAAAAAAAGAAAAAGAGCCAAACACTTTGCAAACATGAAAAAAAGAGCCCCTCAGTGTTTGGCCTTAATGGATTTCACAGTAGAAATGAAATGACAAACTTGAGTGAGCGCACCCCTTCCTGTGGGGCAAATGTCTGCTGGATTTGGATCGTTACCTGCAGAATAAACAAGGCCCTTTCTTAACAAGGAAAAATACTGCCTGTGTCTATCAACACGGTGTCGAGCAGGGAAAAGGAAAAGCTCTTCAGTCTGCGGTGATATGCATCGACTGTCCTCAAGAGGACATTCACTCTAAGCCCATTCATTTCATAATGGGATAAGGCTCAAAACCTGTTCATCTTACAATTGGCAGAAACCCTGAGCATATATCATATGTGATAAAAAAAAAAAAAGTGTCTTTTTCTGCACTCTCAGTTTCACCAAATACCGAGCAATATATATCTTTATTGAAGGTTTCATGTTGTGGGAAATGATAATAATGGTGCTCGAAATAATGAATACATTAATAAAAAATGCAAACAAAATAAAAGCATAGAGGTAGATTATACATAATGCAGAATAATCACAAAAATTTCCCCTTTTTTTCAATTTCCTGAAGCGGTTAGGTGAAACGCAAATGTATTTCTTTTCACATTTCTTCACAGTGGCTGTCCAACGTGTGACAACTGACATGTTAACCCAGGAGCTCTCGCACACCTTTAGCTATCGCTGTCTACATCTTGAATGCCAGCTGTTTCCTCACTGTTGCCATGAAGCACATGACATTACATCATGGCAGCCACAAGCTCGAGCCTTGATGGCCCTGAAATTCAACCAGCTGCACAATAAAAATCCAAAGCTAAAGAACTGAACACTTAGATTTTGTTTATTATGTTAATATGATATGATGGGCAAATTTGTCAGATGTTTCTTGTATATATATATATATATATATATATATACACATATATATAGGACACAGTTTTAATATAGATAGTAAAGATATTAGATATTTATAGAAGAACTACAAAAAGACAAAAAAAAGATTAAAAAAA
>VUQR01011161.1:16528-34094 GCA_015108515.1 Hemichromis elongatus | reverse complement strand
GGGTCCTTTTGTTTTTTTTTTTTTTTTTTTTTTTTCCACATCAGGTATGTAAAAAGTATTTAAATACGGTGTCACATGCAGACCTCTGATCCACATTTGGTTCTCACCTGCATATTAGGAAACACTGCATTAACGCTAACCCTCACCAAATGACTGTGTACTCCTCTGTATAATCAGTTGCTTTATGAAAAAAGGAGTTGGACTTCACAGCTCCAATTATACGCAACTGCAAATCTTTAAATGTTCTAAAATTCCCAGACCTGGCAGTTATCACAGAAATACTATAATTATTTTAATTGACCGGGCTACTTCTATCAAGCCAAAAACCTGGGTATACCTTTGTGAGCTGTCAAGCTAGCAATTACACGTTTCGATACGAAGTGAGCATTTTTTTTCTTTGAAGAATACTTACAGATTACAGGAGAAACAAACGTGCTATTATATGATTTCCGCTTATGTCTGTTGTACTTACACACACACACATCCAAAGCTAAAATGTAACATCTCAGGTAAAACTAACTAAAGAATCCAGAAAAACGAAAGAAAATGAAATAATAATCGGAGAACAGTGCATGTAGCAAATGCTTAGCAAAAGAAAAAAAAACCAAAGGATAATGCTGAATTTTACAAATGTATCAATTTAAGCTGGGAAAGCACAATATTGTGAGATAAAAAAAAGAAAAAACATAATCAAACTCATTAATATTTTATGTTCATTGTGATTAAACAACATCAATTGAAAAGAAAAGAGAAAAAAATAACCCTGAAAAGAATGAAGCACACACTTCCCCTAGACTCATGTTCCCCTATAATTTTATAGGATTTGTGTAAAATACAGCAGTCTGTTGACTCATTGTATTATTTGAGTGAGAAATGGATATTTGCACAATGGCTGAACTCCCCAGACTGAAAATGAGCGGTGTAGGAATGGCGGGGCCACAGGGCGTGGGCACTGTTGCCAGTGCTCACGGTGTTATCCTCGTTGGATACACATAAACACATCTAGAAAGTAGGAAGGAAGAGTTTTGTCATGCATGCATTCATGTATGTTTAGTCTTAATGCACAGAAGATCACAGGTGCAAACAACCAGATGCATATTCACACAAACACACACATGTAATGCACAGCTGTTTGGACATGGTGAAGGAGCAGAAATAAACCTTCTAAAAACCAAAATATGTTTCATGCTGTAAGTATCTGAGTGCTAGATTTGCATTTTTGAACTTATAGGGTTGAAGGGCAACAGCTATGGAAGACTTGTGGAACTGGTTCTTGTACAAAGATCTGTCCAAACATCATCTGATAGTTTTGCATTTTTTTTTGTTCACATGACAAACCTGCAATTTTAAATCAGTCACCACATACAGTGTACCATGGCACCACATTTCCTCATTCGTTTACCTAACCACATAATGAAGCATTGTAAGGGCTACGGAAGACTGGTAAGTAATGTACATGCACAGGGCTGTGTATTTGCATTTTACTCCCTTTTTTCCCCTTTTTAATGAGATGAAAATGAAGGATTTCACTTTTAATGCCACATTTTCATGCCTGCCACGCTTCACGCAGCCCCGCGAATAAACACTGGTATCAATGGTTGGCCAGAAAGTACTGCCATAAAGGCTGCCATGAAATTTGTTTATCTAGCTGGTGAATTGTATTCAGCTGGGGATATATGGCATAATAATGCAAGAACTGTGGGCTCTGTAATTAAGTCTGTCTTCTGATGCTTTCGAAGCAATTCATTAACACAGTCTCTCACTGTCAGCTGAGCTGCAGAAAGTAATGCCATTCATTAAGTGACGAAAGTTAAGTTATTAAATGAAAATTTTTAAGTTTTTAGACCAACCAAGGATAACTTTTTTTTCCGCTCTTGTTTGTTATAATTAATATTTCTCATAATGAGTTTTGCAATGCAATAATTGGTGTTCCAGAGTAAAGTCATTAAAAGCTACATGGGATTTTGGAGTATTAGTTAGTGACTGCATTCCAGAATATTTGAAGTGCTAGGTTCATTTCTTCATCTATTAAAATACTATTTCTGTATTGGTTTTGCATGTACCAGGACAACAAATGAAAGTTGTAAAGAACTGTGACTTAGCTTTGTTAAATTAGGAGAGAAATAAAGCTTTACAGTGGCGGTTAAGGTTTGAAGATTTTTTATTTAATTTTTGTTGAGAATGAAGCAACAGTGTAGAGACAGTATTAAAAAAAACATTAAAAAAAAGATGGTTGTCAGCAAACTGTAGATGGCATTCTGGCCTGTGCTGTCTCCTCGTCACTGCTAGACTACCAAGCAGCCAAGATTTGCTTGATTTCTACATTTACATTCCCTATTTGGTCTCAATATCCCCATTTGAGTCCAATCTAAGTGCACTGAGGCGTACTCGTTTAGTAGACAAGGAAGCACTGCTGTTTCCAACACTGTAAATGCAATCTAATGAAATCTCATTGAACTTGAAGCAGTGGTGCAAAATTACAACTTGGTTCGATCAAGTAATGTCATATAAAGACACTGATAAAAGCTTGTAAGTCACTTGAAGTTTCCCAGTACATAATATCTGCAGTAACTGTAAGATAAGACACATATTGCACCATATCGTCAAGTATTCTCATGGTGATGCACAGTCAAAAAGCCCTTTTCCCTTCTTACATTTTGGACACTTTTCAATTTACCACAGAGGCTTAGCCAACTTTAAAGTGCCTACAAATTATGAAATGAGGCTTTTGCCCCTATTGCGCTCTTGCCAATTGGCTGCCTATGGCAACACATCCAAAGCTAAAAGTTGTTTTTTCAAAGCCAGGCCAATTAAAGGATATAAAACACAACATGATTTAAACTGTGATCCTTTGGCAGAACCTTGGAATGAACAGTGGCTCTTGTAATGGCCAATCTAAGGATGCTTCAGACTGCTCTGGAGGGACACTAAACATTTCCCATAGAGCTAGACAGGGAAAAAGAGAGAGCGAGAGAGAGAGAGAGAGAGAGAAACCTGCAGTATGCAACGTGTTATATTTTCATCTGATGGACTTACCGGGTCAGCAGCAAGAAAATAATTATTTGCATACTGAACGCACATCTGAACCCACGCATTATAAAATGCTTCAACAAAGGGAAAAATGCACAAAGAACCCCACTAAAGATAATGTCACATGTCAGTGATCTAAAACATACTTTACGGAAAGGAACCTCGCAGTCATTCCTTGACAAAACAGTCATCTTATTTACAAGGTTCACAGTAACCCTACGCAAATGTCGAAAAGAGGAATAAAGAGAGGGGAGGGAAAAAATAATTAGCATATTAATCTTTTTTATGCCGTCATCTCTCAGGTCCAGGGGACCCACGGTGTAATTTAAATCTAAATGCTTTCCTTGGCATTAGAATTCATTTTAGATGGGTCAATTGTTCCATAATAAAGGGATAGAAGGTGTACTTCATGCAAGAGATTTATGTTTGCCATTTGTTCATATTCATGTGCTACTGAATACCCCTCAATTCAAATGGTGATGGCAGCTCATATCAGTCGAGCTCCAGCCCTACAGATCACTAACCGGCAGCAATGAATTTCATTTGCGGAGGACAAAAAGATTGAGGAGGGAGGGAGAGCGTGTGTGTGTGTGTGCGAGAAAGAGAGAGAGAGAGAGAGACGTGGGGGGATCAGCTCCCCAACACAGTTTATTGATTTTTTTTTTTTCCTGCTCGACAGAAAGCCTGTATAACAGCTCTATTGCCCTCATAATGATTAGTGACAAAAGTTTAATTAAGCAATTATGAAGCCAATAATAGAGTTGTCTGGTTTGCTTAGCTTTAGACTGTTTAAGACTTATCTCCCTCTCACACATCACAGCAGCTGGAATGTGCTTGAAGAGATTAATGCCACAAGAACACAGATGCCCACTTTAATACAGCACCATGATGCTGTTTGAATGAAGTTGAGAACACAAGCTTCTCTTTATCAAATTACAAGTCAGCTTTTCATGAATATGGAGGGAAAACGAAGAAGAAAAAAAAATCAGCTATGGCTTCAAGGTGTAATTATAAAGACATACAACAGAAAGACACACAATTCCATTTTAGTAATCTCCATGTATGAAATATGCATGATAATGTATTACTGAATAAAGACTTACCATGTTCTAAGAGGCTTTGGCATTTTACATTGGCTCAAACAATTGGATAGTCTCAATATTCCTTAATGTTGTATTCAATCCTCTACCTCGTCTTTTTGTTCATGCATCGTCTTTTGCCTCTGAAAATTGATTAGATTATCTCCCTTCGCCATACGCAGCAACAAATAAATGAGGTTTCAAGATACAAACTTTGCATTCGAGTTGATGCCATTTGTCCCTGTTGATAAATCTGTGTGACATATGGTGATGTATGGACAATTTGCATAGATCCATCAACAGATGGATCCAGATACATCCAAAAAAAAGGGTAATATTGAACATAAAGTGGGTGAAAAACACTACAAGTGTGAGCACTGGATTGTTCCTTTTTTTTTCTGTGGGAGGGACAGGGGTTTGAGTCGGGTGTGTTGGTAACACCAGTATTGAAGCTAAAATACGAATTCAAAAACAGGCGCACTGATTAACTGCTCATATGTTAGCCAAGAGCGCGCTGTGTTTAGGTACATCTTTTGTAATTCTTCTTCATTCTCCGTAATCCCACTTTAAGAAGAAGGTTTGTACACTCTGATCTATAAAGGATGCATTTGGTTGATTTCAGTGATGCCACTGTGTTTCAGGGAAGGTTGCCTGCCATAGAAGAGCTGTCCTAACAGTTCATTAAAAAAACAAATAAAAATCGGAGTCACCTGAGCTTACCCACGTTTACTATAAGTGCAGCAACACAAAGTTGTGTGCTGTGACAGCCTAAATCCTAGAGGCGGCACAGCGCAGACAAACTGAACAGATGCTGCTGTTAGTATTACAGCATATCCAGTATTTATATGTTCTGAAATAAAACTATTATAAGACGGGAATCTTAGAAGGCTCTGGGACATGTTTACACCATTTTAGATAATGCCTGCTCATGCTCTACATATTGAATCACAGATTAGTCTAATATCAAGTATTACAGTGTGTCTGCTTAAAAAGGAGGTCAAAATTGGTTGGATTTAATATATTCTCCGAATGCAGTTTTCCAGTTTTAGCTTCAGTATTCACACAGCTTCTGTCCTGGAAAGTAGCCGGAGCTGGAGGACTGTGCCTAAGCCACAGGGTTAGATCTATCGATGGTGGTAAAATTAAGTGGATGCAAAAGCACATAATCTCATCAAGTATCGTCACAGAAGCGCTAAAACTTCACAGCCCTGTTTGTGTTTAGCTACATGTATGCCTACACTTGTATAGTCTCTTGTTGAGACTCTGGAGTACTTTGTGTGGAATCCTTAAGCCTAAATTGTGTCACTTCTCAAGGTCGAGGGCATCTCAGGTCTCGATGTCTGTCTCTCTCTCTCTCTCTCGCTCTGCTGGGTGTGTCAGTGCAAGAAGACAGAAAGCAAAACAGGAACAAGAAAAGGGAGAATAAGCACAACATCCCATAACACATGCTGCGTTGTGGGATGTTGTGCTCTCTCTTTCCTTTTCTCTATCTCCCCATGGCTTCCTAGGACAATGAGATGACATGCTGAAGGTGGGACTGCATCTGGCATCATATTTAAACAGGGCTGCCACATCTCAGGAACACGGGTCGTTGCCAGATTGCAGGCTAATTAAGGAGCTTCTTGGATGACCATCAGTGCCTGTCGGTGGGCAAGGTAGCAGGCTGAGCCTTGCTCTGCCACGCTCCCACTGTGAGGCCCTGAAAAGACGAATGGCCACTGAAATCCCCTTGGGATGTCATAATGCTACATATTTTCCTCCAAAACAAAAGATGTCCCTCACGGGATTCCTGTTTCCCATTTCCCTTTGTCTCCTCCCCTCTTTTCAAACAAGTGTAAATTACCTTGCCATTTGGGTAAGTGTTCGAGTGGCTTGTCCACACAGATTAGGCGATTGTCGCAAAAACAAATAGGCACTAAAATAAGTATTTCACAGATGCTAGAAGCCGAGTGCAATAATTAGTGGTGATATAATATGCTGTGAAGGTTATTTAATGACTTTGTCCACTAATTCTGAAATAAATTATTATTTCGTATAATTAAGGGAAGGAAATGTGATGAAGTAATTTTATTAGAGATATATTAGAATTACAGGCTCTGCTTCAGGGATAGACCAAAGCTGTTATTATGTCGACAGATATACCCTCTTAACTAGTTAAGTGATAGCATTTCTTTGGCTACAATGTGACTTGCGATTAATTGCATTGTAAAAGTTCTGCTTTAGCAAGGAGGGCTCAAACAAGAAGCCTCTCCATTGTTTTTGTATCTGGCATATTGCCTGTTTATGACAGGCAATATACCATAGCAAAGTACGGCTGGTTTGACAGCAAGTGGGAAGCCGGAATTGTTTACTTGACTTCATTTCTTTTCACCACTTGCTGCCTTTATTTCGTGCCAGTGTGAGAAAAGCGAGGGGAAACAAGATGTGGTTGAAAAATGCAGCTGGCTGCTTGGCTAATAAGATGCCCATCATGCTAGCTAGCACTGCTGATTTGTGTCTTCCTCTAACTCTCGCCATGATTACATTCTAAGAAGCCCCCCCTTCCCCCAGCTGATCCTCGTCTTGTTACGTGGCATTAATGACACTTCAGTCATTGTGGCTTTCAAGCAGAGCCCTTCCACAGCGAACAGAGAGTTGACATTTCCTGACATTTTCCCAACTAATTACAGTACAAATAATTAAGCATGTTCCTCTATGTAACAAATGAAGGCGAAAGCCGTCTGTCAGCCTGGGCCATGATTGATGACACTCCGGGAGACTTTATCTGATGGGTCCTGCCATGAGGTACAGAGGAAGCAAATTTATTAGAACGAACAATGCAAATTTAGAGTCATCTCATCCAGTTATGCGCCAAGGCAATATCCGTGTCAAGGTGAATGTGACAATGAAAGCAAAATATTAGCATTTTGTGGAGCGGGCTGAAGGGGAAATCAGAGCACTGAGATGACAGGCCTAATTATTTCGGCTCACACAGGCCAGGACAGCTGTTTCTGGTGTCCTGAACAAGCCTGTCACAGAGGTAACCAAATAGGGTCTGCGTATGAGCCTCTGTATTCGACACTCCATGGATGTGTCTGCCACTAATGACCAATGCTAATGTTGCTGCCATGTCTCTAAAAATGAAAAAAAAAAAAAAAATCTGGAGGTGTCACTGTATGATTTTTTTTTTCATCAGTCGATATTTTTCTACCTAATAATGTGTTTTTAGAATAATGCCTGCCTGTCACATAATGCTGAAACACCCATATATTCTATATGATAATTTTGACAGTTGTTTCTGTTTGTTTGTTTGCTTTTGTTTTTTTCCTGGGTGTTTTTTTTTCTCCAAAAAGGAAGGTAGGCACACAAAAAATATTCTGCCAATGAAAAAGAAAAAATTGAGTTTAGTAAAGCATCTATTTACTTTTTTAAATAATAGTAATAATTTAAAAAAAAACAAAGCTTACATGTTGCAATGAGCAAGATTTGTTAAAATTGTCCACACAATAAATAATAATTCATTAAAATCACACCTGATCGAATGTAGAGTGTTATGCAAGCATGCAGTCATCTGTGGATTAAACGAGAGTCTAATTGGAGCTTTTTCCAATAAACCAACATGAAAAGATAAAACAAATAGGTGGTAAGGTCAAGTATCAGTGATGTTGAAAAGAAAAGTACATATTTAATGGCTAATGTTAAGCACAAGTACTTCATGGCAACTGCTCTGCTTTCTGCATTAGAGAGCTACTTGTAATATATGAACCAACAATAAACAATGGGCTTAGGCTTTTATGCTACCAAATAGCAATATGTTGTGTGCATACATCTGTGCTTTGGGGAATACAAAGGTTGCCGCCCACACTCATAATGAATCTAGAATTTGTACTCCAGGGCAGCCGCACAATGGCTCTTGAGGGGCAGGAAAATCCGGATGGGTTTGGAAAAAAATCTACACAGGGATCAAAGTTTGCTGCTTAGTGGCTCGCTGGCTGGCTTGGAACAGATGGGCGTCGGAGGCACTATGAGCCCATTGAGATTCAGGATCCAAAGTGGCTTCTGCTGCTCTGTACAAACAGGCAGATGATGCCTTTGTGTCCATGGTTTACCGATATCCATTTAGATTGGTAGGGAGGCATGTGGGCTTTTTTTTTTTTTTTTGGCCTATAACTGCCGAAGTAGAGCAAAAGACAAAACAGCAGTGAAACAGGAGTGCATAAAAAGTGAATGCTCGTTTCGGGAATTCACTCACACAAGTTTGGTTTAAATGTGCCGTTTTCATATCCCTCGGTTGTAAGTACTGTAATTGAGTATATGTATCTTAAATGAAAACAACAGGAGCCCTTTGTACAGTTTTCCACAGCTTTGCTCTGTTTTGTTTTGTCTCTGAAAAACTACAATAAGCAACAGCTTTGTAGGCTATACAATCATTTACTGACTCTATGTACATTGTGTTTACGAAATCATTTGGTTTGAGAGGTACAGCAGAAAGTTTATAGTTACTCTACACATGTTTACAGAATATAAACGTGGGATCACTTTTTGCTTGCACAATCTCCTACACAGAATTGTATTAAAGTTAAATTCGTATTTGGCACATTTTCATTTAGCGTTGATAGAAAACATCGCCTATATAGTGCATCCTTTTCTTAGAATATTTAAAAGGGCAGAGAACAATGGTGTCAGTTTATTTTATGACATTTAACCCCTGGCCTTTAGAAAGATAGTAGCAAGGCTGTGTAGTAGTGCCTTAAAAGTGACAACAAACACACAGTGTGTACAAGAAAAACATTGTGCCACAAATTAAGAAAAAAAGTCCTACTTGTCTGCTAAAAGGCAAGCAAGCATTCTATACATTTATTTTTTGTTTTATTTACAGTCAAACACTTGGAATACAGATATGAGCCTAACCTTTACTATTGAAATCTGAACATAAATTAGGACTTATTCAGTCTTGGGAATCTATGCCATAGGTCTCCAAATATTTCCTGGATCAGTAGCTCCAGATGTAATGGCATTCCAATACTGTTTTAAGTAGAAACAGTGTAGCCTCTTTGGTCCACAGCTGTCAGGTATGAAATGCCATAAAGTTGAAAAGAGTTCAGAAGGATGACTCAAAGCCTGACTTTCTCCTTCCAACATGGCAATTGTTCTTATAACACAGAACGTTGGCATATCCAGCAAAGAAAAAAAAAATAACAATGTAAAACAGGTTTAACATTTTCTGTTATGGAGACTTCTATGATGTTTGACAATGCCCCTTGAGACATAGTGCCTTTTGTTCCTGCTGTGCACAGGAGTACAAATTCAACATGATATATGTTTCTTTTCACTTTTTTTATTTCTTTTACAGGCATCATGTTATGTTAGCAGACATGTTTTGTGCAATTGGTGGATTATTCAGATCATGGTTTCTGATGTCCGCATGATTTTGTGTTTCTAAATGGTTTCTGTAGCAGTGATGATTCTTTGCATGTGGAATTGAATCTCCGAAGGGCAGCGAATGTGAACTTCTTTGTAAGGATTTATGAATAATTAGCTCCCAGTTTAAAGTTGGATGTCACTATTTGTAGATATAGAGGATAAATATATTATAACATAAACCATTTATACCATGGGTGTCATTTTTTGTGAATCTGTGGCATGCAGGGACAGTCTGAAAAAAAAACAAAACAGTAATGCACATAAACTAAATATATTGGCATAACAGGTAGCCAACGTTGATAATTAAGGGTACTAATCTAAATGGCAATAAATGTCCCCCCTTGAATTCCCGTGATACTGATAAATGTGTAGTTTTGCAGCTGGGCAATATTCCTCATACACTCCATCGTGTTATGGTTGGTGTAAAAAGAAAAGACAGAAGGGGGTAGACAGTGTGGAAGATGAAGAGAGGGGAAGCAAGAGAGAAAGAGAGAAAGAGACAGAGAGTGAGAGAATGCCTCGGGGGCTTGCATTTAACCTGCCCACCAATCCCAATCAATGTCATTACTCCTTTCCACTTCATTTTATCTGCTCCTAGTGACTGTAGTTTCCTAGAAGTGACCATTGTACGGCGCTCTATGAAACAGTCACAAGGCTAATGGGATGAGATGCAAAGAATTATAAATGCTGACAGTAAATCATATTACATCCCTAATAAGCATTAACTGGATAACTGGGTCAAAGCTGTATTATCTTAATTGATTTTTCTAAAGAAACCTGACAGTGAAATGTCAATGCTTGAATATTTCTTCATGCATCATTAAAACAAGATTGGCTTTTAACTTAAGGGGAGGAGGACGGTATCCTTTGGGCTGAATTGATTCTTGCTCAGGGCTGCCTTGCACAAGTAAGTGTATTACATAAAAATCTATACAGGATATTAAAACAACACCCATTCTGCAAGACAGTTACAATTAAAAGCTGACACCCATCCATGCTTTTGTGTCTGCCACTGCTGTCTGCCAACAAATACACTTCAGCCATGTGATTTGCTGCAATCAATGGGGGCTGGACGGAATAAATGCCTGGAAAGCTTATGTTAGCTCGGCAATAGAGCCGCTGCTCCCTGAACAACGACAGTCAAGTTTTCCTGTCGTTATGAACTTATATGCTAATAATTTTAATGGCACAGACATCAACCTGAAGTAAAAAAACAATTAAATTGGTCTGTTTGACAATTGAACATAAACTTCAGGTCATAACAGATTGCAGTGGAACTTTGGTGTAAAATGACACATGCAAGTAAAATGTATACACTCACACACACACACACACACACACACACACACAAGGAACATTTTAAAGTGCTTGACTGCAGCTTTCTGTCAATTAGAAGAAAGAAAAAGTATAGGCTTGCTGGTTCTCTGTTTACCATCACCATTAACAGTCAATGTTTGAACATAATGACAGCATTCAAAAGATTTTAGTAACATGATATAAGCCTAATACTAGACATCCACTAAGCTGGTAGCTTTGCTATTCACTATATTTTGTCAAACATCTAAAACGCGTTGGCCGTATGAACCGACTTGTGATCTGAGGATTAATACAGAATTGCGTGGTTGTTCGTACTGCAATAATTCATGATCAAAGCTCTGCTGATGGCATGTGAAATCACTCACAGGATCATCGACTTGCATCTCAAGGAAATTTCAATCGAATATCTATGAAATGACTTGCGGGGTGTTTTACATATAAAGTTGCATCTTTGCCGGATGAGACCTATTCTGAGGGTAAGCAGAGCTGTCTAAGATGTTAGGGTCTGAGAGTGTGGAGCGGAGTGGACTAGGTCAGTTGGCACGACCGCAGAGCAAATGCTGGGAATAAATCAGTCTCACTGACATGGCGCCTCTCATCAAGTGACATCCCGCGGTGTCCCCATCAGTTACAAACTAATAAAGATGTATGGGAGGAAAACAGAAGTGATCACAGCAGATGCCAAGGTGAAATGCATCTAGTGTCTGGAGCGATATGTCAGGTCTGAGAAGTCCGTCAGGAATCATTATCAATGTCAGTGCTTTTTTAAATATATGGCCCTGTTACAGCACATACGCACCCATTATAGATATACAGTAATAGATGTTTATTACAATATAGACATGGACATCTTTACTCGCAAATTTTTAGCTGATGTAAATATTAAACATATTGTTATTTCATAGATAATTAATATTGTGTAAATATTGCCTAATCAGGTGCTTCTGTCATAAAACTGAAAACATGCAACACTGTAACTGTCAGCACAGATGAAGGCTTTAATGTGGGGCGCTACTTTGTGAGAACACCAACAGTTTCAATGATCTGTGGGAAGACAGAAATTTGTCCTTTTTTATGAGATAATTTTACACATTCTTTTGCAAATCAAGCGAATGTCAGTGATTTAAAATCACTGATCTGTACCCGCAGTAGTTTTGTGACTTTCTAATTTACCACTCATACCAGACTATAAAAATTAGCCAAAAAATGCTTTGCATTAAGTGAAAGATTTGAATTTTAAGCAATAATAAGAAAATATGCATTTATGACATGTGTATGATATAAAACTTGTCCTTACTGATGTATGTGTGTGACCAGAATTAATACATTTTAATACATTTAACACAATATGTTTTCTCTTTGACAGTAGTGTGTGAGAATGTGCATGTGAGTCTGCGAGAGACAGATAGGAGGTGCTATGTGGGTATGTGGAACAATGTAATATTCATGATAGTCCTGGTAGAAGATGTCTGGTCTCTGAGCTCCAGGAAAACACCACACATTCACACATACACACACCAAGCAACACAGTCCGGTGGCGCTCACCTGACATCTGCATATGCCATTCGAAGGGGTGATGTGTGTCTGCATCAGTGATTTCTAAACACTTTGGGGTCAACAAATTATTAATATTTAGTATTAGCACTGATGACAATGTGGCATCCTCCTGAGAGCCGGGCAAAATGTTGAGTGGGGGCCATTCTCTTGACGTCAACTGTGTTTGGCAGATGGTGCTGTCAGTTTAGGTCTTCGTTTATTCTTCCATGCATATGGCAGCATCTCCCCTTCGTTAAAAAAAAAAAAAAAATAGCAAGCACAGCAAGCTCATGTATTATCTATGGGGCCAAAAAGCATGCAAACATAAGCAGGGATGTATCAGAGGAGCTTTAACTTCTGTAAACAACCAGCAGCGGTTGTTGTAAATGTGATTTTACTGACAGAAATAGTAGAAACATATGGCCTGAGACAGGAAAAGGGGTTGATACCTGGATGGGCTGTGGTTCCGCCAGGGCCCAGAGCACTATGTTTGTGACTGGATGTCATCTGACAGGGAGAGGGTTTTTTTCTTTTCTTTTTTTTTTTTCAACTACCTGACAAACAGAAATGCTGTTCTGTTTTATCATGCTCTCCCTTGTCATAAGGAACATATATTTACTTTCAGAAAGTATTTAAATGACACTGATTTGAATTTGTCTTTATGTTAGCGTGCATAATTATCACTGGGATACCAGTTAATGGCTAAAGTAGCAATAGTTTACTGTAAAAATAAATAAAAGTTGCACTCAAACTGGTTCGTCATAAAATTACAATAAACTTACATTGTTAATTGTTATTAAATTAGCATTGGCCAACTTTTGAACGGCTATAGTTTGTAAGTGAAAACTCCTTACAGATGCTTCAATTGGTACTTTAAAAAGGGTGAAAATTTTGACGTGTGTTTATAAAAGTAAAATAAATTGTTTTTTTCTGAATTAAAAAATCTGACAATATTTAATGTTTCCTATTTTCCCTATACGTGTAAAAACACAGACACCAGGATCACATTCATCTGTTGCTCTTGCACTAATTCTGCAGCTGTAAGAACTTCAGTAAGCTTTCCTAATTATTAATATTTTTTTAACCAATCTTGAAGAAATTTCAATGTATTAATTGTCTGCTATTGGACCAATAATAATGATGCTTTAAATAATTATTAGCATTATTTGTTGTTATTAATAAGTTAAGTTATTGAGTTAAATCTAACTACATCTAAATCTAACACTGATGTCATCTTGCTATAAATCGTACTGGTTTTGACCGTGAATTAACAGGAATATTTAACTAAAACATAGTAACAAATAAAATAACAAATTTGGCTTATGATGACACACTGCCATAATCTCCTAAACATGGGCATTAGCTGTAAAGTAGACTATGACATATTTATTGCAAAAACTCATCTTAACATTGAAAACATAAGTGTATCTGGTTTTACACAGTTAACAGATAACTGATAAGATAATTCACCCAAAGGTTTAATCACTCTACATGGCATCCAAACCTGAAATTAAACTGAATAATTTCACACTTGAAATTAAATAAAACTAACTATTAACATCATCTAACGAAACATGCAGTTGTGAAAAAGTAGTATCTTTCTGCAGGACGAAGAAAGAGAGGAAGGAAGAGGAGTGAGAGAGACCCCGGTTAACTTCTGGAGTGTTAAACAGCGAGGGGTCTTACTCCTGCTTTTCTCTGACATGAAGCTGGGTTGGATAGAATCGACACTGGGGTTGAACCGGAGGATGAGTGGAGATATGAGGGTCCCTGTGGCGACCTGGCAGGTGCTATAGCAACAGAGGGTAGGAAGATAAGAAAGACAGAAAGAGAGAGACAGAGAAGGAGAGCTAGATAGAGAGAGAGAGGATATCCCGTTTAAAGGAGGGGCTGTGGCACCAGCAGCAAAATCACTTGTGACAGACCCAAACACAGGTCGGCAGCTTTCATGTTGGAGCCTGTGTCTAATCTTTGAGAAAGAAAAGAAGTGAGGGAAGGGAAAGACACTGAGACAGACAGAGAGAGAGATAAGGTGTGAGAAAGCAACAAAGACGGAGACTGTCAATAATTAATCATCAGATTGTTCAATGTTGTGGTTGTTGAGATGACAGCTGTTTTGATTGACAGATTTAGAGCATTTGATCTGCATACCATGGCTCTTGCTGGATGCTCTCCCTCTTTCCTGTTTTTTTTCTCCCTCTCTCTCACCTCGCTCTTTTTATCCTTTAAATCCTCTAGAAGTAGCATTGCATCTATGCATGGGAGTTGTAGCTGCAGGGGGAAAAATGCACCTCCCTGCATTGGAATTTGGCATTTAACGGGTTGTTCTAGATAGCATGTACTTTACAACTCATATAATACACTGATCACTGAAGAAACACATAGAGGGTAGACTAATGTTTTTGAAGTGATGCATGATAAGGTATACCAGGAACAATAAATTATATAAATAATGTTTTTTTTATGAAAATGCAGATATAATAATCTAATCCCTGAAGATGAGCTGAGTTAGACAATCACATAAATAGCACAGTGTGAGAACTGCCTGCTGAGTTTCAAGGAATAATGTGGAGTAGACATCTCTATGGCTCGGTAGTAGATGATACCCTATTTATTTAAAGTTTTAACATCCTTAAAAATCAAATAGCAATTTTGAGTTGAAAATATTCCTGCTAAACTCAATACAGTGCCATTATGCTCAAAATAGTAAGGATGGGATTTGATTAAAATTGGTTCAAATTTAATGATGGATTCAGTTTAAATTTGGTGTGATATGTCTGTCGGCAGCCACTGATTTGCCACATTAGAAAAGTTATTTTCAGTGTGTAGTATCTGCGGGATCGTGGGAGTCCATCATTCAGTGAGACAGTGAGTGTTCCCTGCTAAACAAGGCCTTCATTGACCTAATAACTGGCAGCCTACTCAGTCACCAGCATGTTGAGTAGTATTCATTATTCATGCTCATTAAATTCTGGGCCTCATACGAGCAAAGACTGCCAGCTTGCTGCCAAACTGTGTTGGTTTTGTGATGTGCCCACTTGAGACTTGGGGATTTAAAACCAGGACACCACTTCTGAAAAACTGGCATATAAATACATGGAATGCATTCTGCTTCCACTTTAATTTGATCACATTTGACAAAATACAAAATTATACTCACCTCCATTCTTTCGCCATGAATAGGATTTTTGAATTAATAAATGTGAGAGAAACGGGCGCATTCTCCCCCGTGAAAAGGGATTTGCAGTCAATTCTTGCTGTTTGAATATGCATGTTCGTAGTGAGCTGATCGTATTTTTTTGCCATGCTGTATTCCTCAACATTTATTCTTCAAGGGAATTGAGCTTGTCGAGAAAACCCTTCAACGAAAGGCGTCTTTGAAGTATCTTAAAAACACATTGTTGTATCGCGTCCTATTCAGCTATTTTTTTTTTCCTCGCTGCAAGAACGTCAGCCCTTCCATCTTTCCCCCAACATATTTATGATTTTGGATAGAAAACAAAGCGCAAACCCGATATCTTAAGTCACAGCATCTCGTGTTAAGTCATTTTTAACATGGTACCGATCTTGAATAGCAATGTTATTTACTTTGTATATGATCCCACTACAACTCAGAAATGTGGATTTGTCATGATCTTAGCAGACAATCAAACCAAAGGTTAAACATATGCTTAGAAGGAGGCGTGACAAGATGAACCTGAAACGATGCAAAAAAAGAGAGAAATGCTTCAAAATGTCCATGCGAGGAAAACAGCAAAAAGCAAAAGAGGCAATGTTTTACATGAATGCTACATAAAGATCAAAAGCAGCAATGCATTATGAATGCTCTAGCATTAAAGGGAGGAAGTTCATATGCAGCTCTCTACCAGTAAAGATATGAAAAGAGGTTATGACAAATAGGAAACAATTATTTATTGGGGCACACATCAGGAAAGTCATAGCAGCTGTCTGTACCCTTTTCCAGGACTGCACAGCCATCAATATTTGTCTCCCCCATACTCAAATCCCCAAGACAAATACCCACAGTTCCAGCACAGAGAGTGGATTACTGCTTTCCCATATGTTGTCCTGTGCAGACACAGCCGTATCAATCTAAGCCTGGTCAGTTGCTCTTTCATATACTTCTAATGTACTGGAAAGCCTGCCACAGTTGGCTGCCCCTCACTGCTGGTCTTGAACAGATCTCAGTCCCAAGTTCCACAATGGAGAACAATCATGCTTTTCTGTTGGATTGGGGAAAAAAAAGGGAGTGGGGGGTTGGGGGGGGGTGAAAGCTCCTGGTGGCTGATTGTTGTCTGGTAGGGTTATGTTTTAATAGTGAGACACTTCAGCTCTAGCCTTTCTTTTTTTTTTTCTTTCTTTTTTTTCGTGCGGGAACTGTGTCAGAAACAAGAGGTCTAAATAAACAGTGAGGCCCACCGGAGCCCTTTCATTCATCATGGCCTCCTCTGACAGCGGCGTGCTGAGGAATCATCTGGAATCATCTTCTATGGGCTCCGGCAAATGTGAGCTCTCGCGCCTAGCCGACCCTGAAAGTGAGGCCAGCAATGTGACACACACACACGCGCGCGCGTGCGCACAAACACACACACACACACACGGGATGAACTGTGTGGTCTATTAGTACATGCACTGAATATGGGTGTGTTGTTCATGTAAGGTTAGACATATAAATAAGCTAATTATTAAAACCTGCACTTAGTACCACAACTAGCCAACACACACACACACAGACAGACACACAGATACACACACACACTGCAACGCGCATGATGAGCATTATATGAGAACTCTTTGAGGCAGTGCTTTCCATGTTTGTAAAAGATCAGCAGTTATACCTAAATCGTTCTATCTATCATAAGCAGATCCGACATGACAGCCCACGTTTTATGAGTCACAAACTAACAATAGGCTCACTTGTGAGACATGAGCTCAAATATTAGTTTTGAGTCTGTTCTTTGAATTTCTTGGGTTAGTTTGGATTACTACCTCTAATCTAGGCACTAGTATGGTAGGGAATTTCCTGGACTCCATGAGATGGGAGTGTTTCGGAAGAAACAAGACTTCAAAGAGTGCGTGCTCTGCAGAAAGGTAAGGTTGAACGCAAACATGTATTCATTTAACAATATTTATTTTCTTCTCTCCTCAAAGCGCTTCTCTGTTTGGATCAAAAGCTTAACCTTTTGACTGTGGAGAATTCG
>VUQR01011161.1:0-16508 GCA_015108515.1 Hemichromis elongatus | reverse complement strand
TTTTTTTTTTAAAAATTATTTTTTTTTTTTTTTTTTTTTTCCTCAGCCCCAGAACTCTAACTCGTGGATGGCAAGGATAGCTGCCTGAAATGCCACTTGTTTGATGATTTTCTGCAACCAGCAATTAGTCTACTGCTTGTTTTTTTTTTTCTTTTAGCAGATGTAAATAACACCAGCAAACTTTGACTCTTCAAACAGGTGATGCAAAATTGTTCTCTTATTGCAGTTTTGAGAAGAGTTAAACTATGTTCAAATACACACTTGACCCACCCTCAACCCAATATAATACCAAACACACACTGTCACCGTGGAAATGTCTGACAATGTCTGACATCATCAATGTTTTGTTCGAACTGTATGAATGTTTAAAACGTTTACTGCAAAGCTGAACACACTTTTGAAAGAAAATGAGGAGGATACAGTAAAGCTGACACATTTTCCAAAGCTTCCTTTCTAAGATAAAGAAAACCTTTTCTCTTTTTTGGTCACAAACTTAATTTACATTTTGGTCCTGTGGCTGGTTGCTGAGGGCAAACCATGAGAGAGCTGTAAAAATCCTATTTCTGGAAACTGCCGCTTTCTTTAAATGGTTGCGTGGTAATTTATTTAATATAATTACCGCATAAGCTCGTAATAACCTAATGACATACTGCACTAATGTTTTATGATCTCTAACAGCTCAGTTCTGCCTTTGAAATAGATGATCTTCTATTGTGCTGTTTTTTAGCCATCTCCACACATATTTTGGGTGGGCGAGATTACAAATCTGGGGGAGGTTCTGAGGAATGCATAAGAAATAATTAAGAAAAGATTTGGTATGCTAAGCTCCTCCAGTTGAGTTAATGGGATGTAGACCAAAAAGCTGAGATGGGGAAACTGCCAAAAAGATATTGAATTTGCTGTTTAAGAGGCATACTGTCAGCTGCCGTTTTCAAGAATTTAAAAAGAGGGGATAAAAAAATAATGTGCTAATGTTGAATTAATTATTTGTTATAACTGCTTGCTGTGCTGCATAGAACTTTGTTGTTATCACACATACACAATCCTTCTCAGCAGAGATTTTTTTTTTTATTAATGCTCACTGTTACCCATTAACTACTGTTATTAATGCACCGTCCTTCCAATGTTAAGAGGATAGCTAAAATTATGTTTTAATATGGATAAATGGGGGGAAAAAATCGTTTTTACCAGTCTTAAAAGATCAGATTGTTATTTAGGAAGATTGTGATCTTTCTCAAAATCTGCATATGTGTGTGTTTGTGCTTATATAGGGCAAAAACAATGTAAATTGTAATTCTCTATCATATACTGAGAGTTGACATGATGTGTTCTGCTTCCAGTAATCTAAGATGTCACAGGCAGCAGCGGTCTCACACGTGAGACAGCCGTGATCTGTGTCAGGACAGTTTCCCTCCTCAGGCAAGAGGTCATGATGGTCGACTTCATCTCCCTCCCCTGGCTTCCAATCGCTCAAACATAAATCAATACCGTTAATAACTGTTTGAACTGTGTCTAAATGGGATATCTTTGCTTGAAGCAATATTAAAAGAATCCCTCGCCCGTTCCCGACACTTAGTCACATACCGGACAAAGAGAGAAAATAACTGATATGTGTGCTCTGGTGTCGGTGTGCCTTGGCTGTAGTTTTTTCATGTTTCTTCATCAGATTTATTTAGGCTGGCTATACTGTATCCATTGTGTTGCTTGTTTTTTTTTTTGTTTTTTTTTTATCAGGATCCAGTATCACCTTGGTTAAGTCAGAACATTTTTCATTTCATATGAGGAATAAACAAATATTCTTTCCTTAAGCTTCCCTATGTATATAAAGCAGGTAAGGAATGATTCTTCATTAACATTTCATTGCAATTTGAGATGTGTGGCTCGTAGTCTCCACAGAGTACTCTCTATTTAGACTTACCCTTCAAGGTAGAAGTCCAATTTAATTCTGATCAGAGAAAATAACACTCCAAGTGGTGTTCTTGAAGTACCTGTGAAGGTCAGAGCGAACAACTGTGAGAGCAAGGCAGCTTCTCATTCAAATGATCTATTAATTATCTTTCACACAACTGGTAATAACCTACAACATGTTTTGGACATCAGCTATAAGGCACAATAAGTGTTTTAAAAGGTGTTTCTGCAGTCATGTGACCTCTATCTCATCTTGCTTTCATTTATTACATGGTTATGCATCACTGGGCTAAGTGTATTTACTCTGATAGCACTGCCACAATGGAATTATGTGAGCTTGTAAATAGAGTTTGCAGTCAGGTGATGCTGACTTTTCATTATGAGGCGGAGGGTCCGTGAGAGAGCTGCAAACTGTTTTGCTTTATGATCCATTCTAAAATCCATTGAAATGATGACCATAAAATAATGCCAAAAATAATACCTTACTGCTCAGGTGATGCAGGGTGATCATCAGCACGATTTGTGGGTTAACTTCGAGGTGGTTATAAGGCAGAATGAGACATGAGGGTAATGTGATGATACAGTTTTATGTGAATATGTAATACATACACATTGACAGCAATGTTTGTAGGACAGTAAAGGAGATCGTGCTCTATAGATTCTGGTCAGGAAATCTTCTTTAGTGTACACTTGCAATTTACTTATATATTTCTTAACCGAATGCGTATTTTGCCACAGTCTAATTTTCACCAAGGACAAAAGAACATGTAATATTTTTCCTTTTTCTAAGAATTTGTTTCTGTTATTTTTTTATATATATTTTTTTTTCCATTTAAGCCTATTGTGTTTTGCGGTAAAACTGAGCAATGGTGAAACTATGGAAACAAATAATCTGTTTTGCTTCAATGGAAAGTATGTATCATGGTGGGAGACAAAGCCAGGGATAAACATTCAGGGAACCCTAAACAATGGACCCTTAGCAGGCATGTGTCCAAAACTCTGCTGCTCTTTCAGCACACTGCCATCTATCCCTGTCCCTGTGTGGCTCTGTAAAATTGCATTCCATTTCCTCAAAAAAACAGCCCCTGACTGGAGTCTGCCGTACCTTAATGTTTAACAGAAAATGCCATCCTGACAGACATCCAATTCAAATGAATATCTGTTTTTGATTATTATTATTTTTAGAATGCAAAATGTGAACATTTCCATGTCTTAGACTTCTCACATTGTATTGAATTTCTTTAAACTTTAACCAACTTTCAGTTTTTATTCCTGGTATGGACTGATGGTTTGATCCTACATTCAGCTATTATTGCTGTAAGGACAGGAAAAGAAGAATGTGGGATCACCTTAACCTCATGATGCTCCCATTTACAGAACACGAGGTGTGTCTCATTCTTATGATGAAGATAAAAATATGCTCAGTTCTTCACACTTCCTATACCACTATTGAGTGCCGTCATCAAAACACCAAATTGGGAAATATCTTTTAGAAGAATGGTGTTCATCCCCCCCATTTAAGATCTGGGGACTTCTGCAATCAATACTATGTAGATAAAGAGGCACAGCCATCTACACCCGCCATGATCGAAGTGGGGAGGCTTGAAAAATAAGCAGCTGTGTTTCCCAAATACCCTTAACTGGATTTGAGAGTCTGGGATGGCCCTCCTCCAGAAGAAAAAAAAAAGAAAAGAAAAAGAAAAAAAGGCTCAAGCACATCTATCAATTTGCAAACAGACTTAAAAGTGTCAACAGTGGCACACAAGCCATAAGAAATGTTCTGCTTATCCTACACCAATGCACTCCTTCATGTGATGTAATTTCATTCTCTACAAGATTCTCTCTTTTACCCCCTCTTCTTCTGTCACTATTGCACAGAGGGGAACAGAGAGAAAGCCAATTCCAACAGTGACAGAAAACTGCCCACTCTTCCCCCATAAAATTAGAAAAGCTGTTCGTGGTTTTTTTATCTTTCAGATTTCTTGGGTTTTATGGCTAAATACTAAAGCACTGGAGGCTGGTCATGCTTTAAGCTACTAGAAAAAGTTAAGCTTCAGCGTTGGGCAGCAGAGATATGGGCTATAAGCTGACAAGTAATTAAACCGGCATATCTGTAACAACTGTCATCTCTTATTTCTCCACAGCCTGGACGTAAACCAAAGGCAAGAAAGCCGAAAAGGATGGAGTTAAAAAAAAAAAAAGCAAGGGGGGGAACAGTGAGAGAGTGAGAGAGAGACTCTTTACATTGCTGGGCAACTGGTATATCTCCTGCAGAACAGTTTAGCAGACTTGGGCATTTAGGGGATTGTGGAGGAGATCAAAAGGGTCAGGGATCCTTTTACCAATTAACAGCAGGGAGACGGACATCAAATAAGGTGTAAATTTCAGCTCTGCACTTTTCAGGGAGCCAAGCATGAAATGCATTCTAATGCTCTTTTTGAGTTTAGAGACGGCTTTTGAACCACCAATGATGTCACTGTGGCTTTCCCAAAGACGGGTTTAATCGCCTCTCAGAATGGTGTGTAGCCATCTTGTCCAGTGTGTAGGTGTCAAAGGGAATGTCGAGTCAGTTATTGATAACGGCGGGACAATGTGTCTCTAGATTTACAAAACTGAAGGGGAGACAATAAGCTTGCTGTGGCAGAGCTTTGACCTCTTGGCTTGTGTAGCAGTATGAAGTATTATTGATAAATCTGCAAGCTTTGTAAATGAGTGTTTACCTTCGTGATTTATGTGGGTCAATTGAAATGTATGGTTTAGCAGCGATGGCTCTTGCTGGAGATTCATACTGCACATTAGTGCATTAGCTATACACATTTCCATATGCCAAATGTTTCAAATGCGTGATTGGTTCCATTTCCTGTTTGCTCAGGCTGGACCAGTATATGACATAATAATTCAACTTTTTCAGTATTGGAGCAAGCAGGCCTCTGTAGCACTAAGTTATTGCAGCTATGTTAAAACCTTTGGTTTTAGAGCATGCACTTGTAAGACTACTCCTTGATTGACATTGTGCAACACCTTACAGCAATAACCGATGCTACGAGTAGCTACTTGAATTTTGTTGGTGACTAATAGCTTGATAATCTGCAATTTGCTCGTCAGCCAGTAATTCAATCGTTGTATTTTTTGGGGGTGAAACCCTTCCAGCATGCTCAGTTTTTCAAATCTGAAATCATGAAGTGTTCAGCTTGAAAAAAAAAATCAGAACAGTGGGTTAAATTTAACCAAATATGGTTCATATATAATAGAAGGTGTTTTTATAAAAGCCAAGCAATGGAAAGAGCCCTTATGAACTGGTTGCATGAACGTATAGCCTCTATAGATTCTTACCTACAGTCCATCAGACACACTATAAGTCCTTTAAATGAGGACTGCAATTGATTATCAACTAAATGCTAAAACATGTTTACAGGATTGGCCTGCACTAGTCTGCAGTAGGTGAATAGCTTGATAGTTCTGTATTATTTTGTTCAGAAGTAAGATGTGTTTTGTTGTCTATTGTTTTGTTGAGATTTAATGGCACTCAAAGCTGTTTTCAGTCTAAATAAGCTTAAATATTCTTGTAAAACATGCTGTTACTTAATGTGCCACAAAACCTGAGATAGCCAATCTGGCTGGCTGTATTTTAAGAACCAAGGATTTGTATCGATGCGAGCCAACTATCAAAGGGGGAAAAAAGGCAATCAGTACATCTTCTGCCAGTGTGAACATTTCACTCCTGCATATAATTACACATATTTCCTGTTTTTTATTTCCTAAGTTATCATCATTATAATCTGGTCATACTCTGCTTACTCCTTCATTATGCATACACTGGTAGACGTAAGTAGAATAATTGTTGGTAATTTAATTGAGTAATCTTAACTCACTCCATTGTGCTAAAGCCTGAGTGAGAGAAATAAAAAAAGAAAGATCCTCAACATTTTTTTTTTCACCCTGCTCATTATGCGTATTTTAAAACAATTTGCAATTCAAGGCCACACAAAGTGCTGGTGAGATGGAGAGAGAGGAAGGTGCTTGGGCTTCAAACGATGCTGCAAGAGAATGACCCCGTACTCCACTTCTAGGGTCACCGCCCCTGATGAGAGTGAGGAAGATGCAATTAAAAGAATTTAAAAACAATGTGTAACCAGACATTGTGGTGCTTATTATCCCATGGTACCTTGCAAAATCAGTGACCCAAACTGAAGCTCTCATCAATTAAAATATCAGGTTAACCCTGTCACAGCAGTGCATTATTGTATTGTATTTTGTACATTTTCTTTTGTGTTTGTTATAAATTTTAGAAGTGATAAAACCCATTTACTTGCCCTCATCATCAAACGTACACCATATCGCTTTGTGCATTATGATTGCATTGCTGGAAACCTAAAAAGGAATTTTGACATATCAGTTCATACACAATATTAAACTGATTAAGTCAACTTTCCACAAAAAAGCACATGTGGAGATACAAGATGTTTAAATCGCAATTTTGCATTAGACTTCCAAAGAATTAATGATTTAAATGATTTTGTCTCAGTAAGTAAGAGGCCATATGTGCATTTGCTCTTAGAATTCATGACAATCACTCGTAGTATTAATAACCAGTTGCTATCAAATTACAGTTTGCTGCAAAACCCATTATTTCTGTCCTCATATTAAATGTGATATCTGTCTGTCTGTACAACTCATGTCAGAGTCACTTTGGCGGAACAGTGATGTATTTATTTTTAGGGGATGTGAGCTTTCGCTCTCTCTCGCTCCCTTACTGTGTCTGTCATCCTTGCTCTCTCTCATAAAGTTATTGCTGAAACAAATGCAATCAAAATGTCATTGCAGGAATGAAAAGGAGCTGTTTAAAAATGCATCAGGAACCCGGCACAGAGGGTTCATTAATTCTGCTCAGGCTGTGTTGCGCAGTCGTGCTGAAAGCACTACTCTGAGACCCTATCCTCCGACACTCCCTTATCTTTATGGTGTAATTTCCCATTTAGCAAGTTAGCACCTAGGGAGAGCACAGTGTTGCTGGTCTAATTGGGCAAATGAGAACACAATACCAAACAAGCTCACTTACGTACTTTGTTTACAGATCCATTTGAACCCATGTGACAAAGCGGAATTACTAAGGACCCTATACAAGAGGCTTATCCTAAACTTTTATTTAACTATACAAATAGCTTGACAATGCATTGCAAATGAACACCTTTAAACTTACAGAAATGATCAAGATCCTTCCCCCTGGTGTAGTATGACCATATTTTGTCAAGCCCAACGGGAAAGATCGAAGTTCAGGATAGTTTGAAGAAAGTATTCATGAAAGTAAATGAGCAGATTTGTTGCCATCCACATTTTCTTATTCACAGTATCACTTCTCATCTCTAAAGTGATAGAAAAAGAATTAGCATACACACCATCAATAACTGAAGTCAGCAGTGTCACTTCATGTGATGGATAACAAAGGACTGGTGGCATGCTTCTGCAGATACTCAAATCAGACTGCTTTTGTGCCAGACCACACATTTGAATAAGTGACATTAGCACAAATATGCATAGTTGTGTATCAATTTACACAAAGAAACATATACCAGAAGACACACACACACAAAAAAAAAAACACAAACTATAGTACTTTGGAAAAGACTTGAGCCATGCACCACTTTCTTTATTGTTTTGTCTTTTTTTTTATTTTTTTTTATCAATAGCTCTCATGGTCAACATGTATGAAGGAGGTCAGAAAAGAGGTACAGCAGTGAGTGTCTACAGCCATTTGTGAAACATGGTGGAGGCTCTGTCATGGTTTGCAATTCACCCAGTGATGTTGGGGAGCTTGTCAAAAGTAATGGAAGTATGAATTCAGACAAGTACCATCAGATTTTGATCCAACATGCAAATCCATCTGGAAAACTGATTGGTAACAGACTAATTTTTCAATACGTTGATCAAAAAATAACTGAATGTCCTTCAAGAATCCTAGAGAAATATTCCTAAATGATTTGGGAACTATAAGAAAGCTTAGCTGTGAGTTCAGGCTGTGTTGAAGAATAAAGATACTAAATACTGATTCAAGCTGTTCCGTTTTCCTAGCAAATTATTACATGCACAGTGATTTCTAGTCCCTATAAACCCAGACACCTAAAACTCTACTCCGAGTCATTTAAAGTAAATCCTAAAGTTGCACAAGAAAACAAGAACACACAGACAGCTGGATAATATGGTAGTGTAGGGGCTGTTAGGCTGGATTGCTGGTGGGTGAATCCTGCACACCTTTATCACGCAGAGCTGATTTAGGCTGATTCTGACAATGACACAAACAATCCCCCATGTCATAATTTCCTGCCGAGGCATCTGTACTGCATGTTTTTGCAATCAAGTCGAAACTATGTGTTTACGTTTGCATACCTTTTCATGTGCACATGTGCACAGTTACTTATATCTGAGCCTCCATCTGAATGCACATCGTAGAATGGACATTTTGAAGGGGTGTATTTGTCCGATAAAGACACGTAGAGGAAGAGAAGCACAGACAAAACCTACTACTGATCATACCCAGACAATTTTTAGCAGTTGACTTATGGCCTGGGCCCTACCTGATGCCTTGACCAATCGGTCAGTCACAGCCTTTGCATGGCCAACTGAGAGCAAATCCATACAAACTCACACAATCTACCGTCCCTACCCTTTCACCATGCTGTGGTTCCATGACTTTCAATCCATGGCAAGTGTAAAACACATTTATGTTGGTAAAGAGTCAGAATGTTAAGCTAACATGAGTGTAAACATTCAAGAGGCTGTCTTTTCAGTTAGCCAGAGTTAAAGCTGTGACAACTATACTTGTACATATTTCATGCATCATTTCTATTTTGCTATTTTCTATGTAATATTTTTGAATATGTTTTGTGATATATGTATTCAACCCTGCTTGATTTTGAACAGTCCCAACAATGTAACAATGTAACTTTTTTTTTTTTGTACATTTTTTACTAATAGGTGCAAGGGAGGAATGTCATCTGGATTAACATCTTATTATTTAAAATTTTAAGAGGTGATTTTAAAATTGAAAAAAAAAAAAATCTTACCCTTCTTAATATTTTTTTGTGGTGAATTTTAAATAACCCTGTAACTTTAATCACTGTAACATAATAGAGAACTGTGCTGTTGGCAAGGTCAAGCTGAAACTTATTTGCCTTGATTTGTGGATGCTATTAATTTTCATCACACATGTTTAAGAACATATCACATCAGATAAAAGGAACTAAAGGTGTAACAAAAGCACTGCAATAAAAGTACATAACTTTTGCTTTTTTTGTCTTTTTATCTGCAGTGTAGAAATTGTTGATCTGCTCTTTTTGCTGCATGGGTTTTTTGTTTTTTTTGTTTTTTTTTTTGTATCAAACTGAACTAAAGAGGCCAGAATCAACTTACCTGAATAATTAAAAAGGTTGTTTAGGAAAAAACAAGTTTTGACTCCATTGTTCGGAATCATTTTAACATAGATAATTTTGTTTTGTGCATTATTTATGCCATGCTCTTTCTGTTAGAAGAAAAGAAGCTTTATACGATCAGTGGCATGTAAATAATATACAGCTTTGCTCTCACATAGATAAAATGTACATACATGTACATGCAGCAGCACACTCGCACAGTTGCCAAGTGTCTTTATTGTGGTAGCTCCTATTTTCTGTATCAGAGTTTCAGGAAACAAATGTGGCCTTTAGCAAACACAAGCAAAACCCAGCTGTGGCTGGAAGATACTATCAACTCTGTGTCTCCTTTTTTTCACTTGAACGAGAGTGATAGAAATGAGAAACTGCAGTATGTATTAGTGCATAAAAAATGTGGCAAGCTCTTTCTGTGGTTGGTGTCAGTAACGCACAAGTCAAAAGCTATGCGTGCAAGATGTTATCACTGAAAGCAGGCAGTGTAAAGTGGAAGAAAATTATGGCTTCTATTGTTTGGAGACTTGCTGAGGTTTATGTCAGATATGCAACAGTCAAATGCTGCTGATCACATGCTAGACGTGAAGAACATAAAAGGCGTGCTTATAAAAAAAATTTAAAAAATTGGGGAAGTGATGAAAAGGATTCCAGCAAGTGTTTAGATGAGACAACAACATATATTCAAATTCAACTATGTTCAGCTGTTAGGAGTAAAGTTTAGTTATAATGAAATGATGTTCAAACTTTATGATTCAAATGTGTTCTGATTCAAACTCATGATGACTGTTGATCTATTTAAGGGTCGAAAAGCGGTTTCTTCAAATGACACACTTTCGAGAAGGAGAAGAAAACACCCAATATCAAAAGAGGAAAAAGCAAAACTGAGACAAAATTCAAACAAATTTATTTCAGCTATGGCATGTTGAAAATAAACACTGACATGTTAAATTATTAAAAGCTCTTGCATATTCAGAATGATAATTCAGAGAGTAGCACGGTGTGAATTGCAATAACAAAATGTGCGTAAAGTGAATTATGTATAATAAAATTTGTTTTTGTATAACAAATGAACAACATTTCTCTATTTCTGTCCCGCCATCAGATTCAATTAGTGAGAGAAAATCATCTTTACAAGTTTTGTTTCTGGTAAGCATTGTTTTGTTTTTTACTTTGTTCTTTGAGCTCTATGAAGAGATCAGTCACACATATTTGCATGACAAGTCTCTCTGTGTACTGCTTTGAGATGACTTTGCTACAGCAGTGTACTGTTGTAGCAAACTGGGTGCATATATTGCGCCATAGTTTTCTGTATGTGTATATGCAGTTTACTGTACTAAACTTTTAGATGTTTTAACATATAATGAATTAGATTATTTAGAACCTCAATAATGAAAATTCATAAGTGTGAATGACTGCACAAATCATTTTATTCTCTATGTCTGTGTATCTATGTCATCTTATTATCTAGTTGGATTTATCCCAGGACCTCAGTTAGCTTAAGTAGTATATGCATTTCTACTTAGATGTGTTACTTTAAAAGTAATCATATAATTATAAAAAAATGCAAGTTGTCATCTATATATCTTGCAAACTAGCCAGTGCTCACACACACAGCCCCCAGGATTATGTGCAAACCACACACAGGTCTACATTTGCAGGTTGTTATTTTTGTGAGTACCATTGCAAAAATAACAGCCCACTGTGAACACTTGTCTTCCCCAGCCGTTTCCAACTGTTAACCTAATCTTTATGATTATTGCAATGGCTTTAGCAGCAGGCCATTTCTGTCAGCAGACAGCAGTTCTCACTGTAGGGGATACTCCACACACGTGCACTAAGCCTTCAATCAGTGGGAAGACAGACAATTGGAGTTTTCCATATTTCGCATGGCGTTTTTGAATCATTTGATTTTTTTGAGTAGACAGACAGAGAAGACAGGTAAAAGAGTGAGGAACAACAGAGGATGAGATTTCCCATGACAAGTTATGACGTGTTTGCTTAAAAATAACATATATTATGTAGTAACAACAATGCGATTTGGGTAGTTTGGTGGTTTAGTGGCTAGCACTCTTGCCTCTCAAGATACCTTATTCGAAGCATGGCTAGGGCCTTTCTGTGTGGCGTTTCAATTTGTACCTGCCTGAGTACTCTGGGTTGCTGCCACAATACAAAGAGATGTGCATAAAGCTAATTGGTGACTCTAATTTAGCCATGAATGAGAGGTAGCAAAAGTGTTTAAAATGTATGAAAAAAAGTAGCGTTTGAATATATGTTGCAGTCTAAAGACATTCAATTTTCTTAAGGTTGTTTTCCATATTTTTTAACTGTAAATAAATGTTAGCATTTACCATTTACTGAAACAGCCATGAACTTCTTTAAGAAAACAATGTACTAGCAGAAAATCCTTCTTCTTCCTTTTTTTTTTTGTTAATCAGATTTGTGTTTCTTTTTTTAACATAATATTTGACTCATCATGCACTAAGTAGATAAATAATGTAATATTGTTTCTTAAGAAAAACAAGTTTTTGACCATTTAAGCCACCCATATTTCAATAGAAACAATGAATAAGTAGTAAATCTGCATGGTTACATGAAACACTACTCTCCCACACATCAGAAAAAGCAATAATATAACATCTGAGAAATGTTTGTTCTTACTAATTATGTTCGGCAGTGCGTCTGACTCTGTTTGCTTATCTCTGTGATTACCACATGAGGTGTCACACTAAAAGAATTTCAGCCCAAGGCCAATGACCTGTGAGGCCCTTAAAGTACCAGGCAGCACTGCAGGAAATCACTGAAGATGGTTCCTGCAGAATTTAGTGAGATAATATGCCCCCTCCCGTTAAAATCCCTCACAACAAACATCAGACGTGGGCTAAAACTAAAAGATGGCTGATAAGGTTATTAGCAGTTCACACTGGGAACAAAGGTTGACACACAGCTGAGATCAATAGCAGATGTTAGCAGGTAGTCTTAAATAGTTTTATAGTACAAATACCCCCTGTCAGGATGGACTAATGCAAAACAAATTTTCTTTATAGCACAAATACAAGTGTTTGTGTGAATGAGCTTGAGCTCCTGCTGGGAAATTTAGCATTCTTAATCCAACTCCAATAAATTTATGAAAAGGGGAAATTAAGTTGTTAGACTGGCAACTAAATACCCTTGTGTTTGCATATACCTTTGCACACTGTGATGTTCTCTGCTCATCATCACAGTGTCTTCTAAGTGACAGCACTCAGTTAGCCATCAGCTTGCATTAACCAAAGTTTAACGTCATTCAAGAGCATAAGATGACCTACTGAGAACATACACGAGTAAATCTGTAGCAATACAGCGCTTATTACTGTTCCCCCTCAGGCAAATACCTTTTGCTTAAGCCCCACGCAGGGGAACATTTTGTTTTATTACCTTGCAAGATAAGTCGTGAGTGAGGACAGGGGGAGGGCTGGTAAAAGAGAGAATGAGCAAAAAAAGAGAGGGGTGGGGGCTCTTAAGTATCTGGGGAATTAAAATATTCCAGCTCATCATATCAGTGTCTTAGTTCTTGGTTTTCATGTGGGGTGCACGTAATTATTACAGCATTTTAAAATTGAGCCAAGAAGAAAGATGAGTTCAAGTGCAAATTAATTTCAGATTACCACAACAAAGACAATCAATTCTCAATGAGGACGCCAGCAAAATGCTCTCCAAAGGGCCTGAGGTCTCCTACTTACACACGCACACACCCACATATAGAAAAGGACTAAACTAATAGCTCAAACAATTTGTGAAAAAAGCCCTGCTTAAATTACACTCAAGATCTAAAGCAGCGTACATGCTTACCTGGTACAGTCTTTAACTCTCGTTTTCCTCTGCCTTTCTCCTCCCCTACCCTCATCTCACACTCCCTCGATAGCCGTCCCTCCCTCATTCCACTACTGCCATCCAATGTCTCCTCTTTTACAGTCGTCTCACTCATTAGGAGTCCTATCACCAGTGTACCACTAGACCTCATTAAGGCAGCCTGAAAGCACAAGTGTACCTCTGACTTTAAATGTCAAAGTAAAGAAGGAGCAGGTGGTGGGGGAAATAAGGGATGAAGAGTCAGCCTGGCCTGGCTGAGTAACACAAGGTAAAGACAGGAATAGTCCGTCTTAGATCTTTTCATCAGGCTAATTTTCTTGATAAACTCTGAGTCTAACATTTTCAGCAGGGTTTAAAGGAAAGATTAGCCATATATAGTGCAAAGCATAAAAAGTGTTTTTTACCCTTATAGTAAAGACCACTTTTTATGCTTGCACAGGTTAAGCTAGTGTGGTATAGGAATGGTCAGATGATTTTTTTTTATAACTGGATTTACAGTAAACCATTCAAAATGGCACTAATTACTCACTGGAGAGGACTGAGATTTAAGATATTGGCTCCAGAAATTGAATGCAAAAGACCTCACATAAAAACATCTGTTTGTGTTTCAACTTGTATTGATTGCTAACCTCAGTGGCCCGAAAATGTGGTACTCAACAGTATTAAATCTATGTATATACATTTATTTAGCAGTAAGCTAATTTCCAGCTGTTTGTATATTCCATGTAAATACCAGTTTACTAACAAACCTATTTATTTATCAAAATAAAAAAGTATATGCTATGTAGTAGAATATGCTGGCAAGAGTGCTAACAACTAAGATGAGAAGAGTGCGCTGTTGGAATGCTACTATGCAAGTAACCACAGCAGAAGGGGTTACATGAAAAGGATGTGGGACCTATGGAATCTTTGATAACCAGCATCCAGACTGACAGCAAAACAACTAGTTAGCCCAGTGTTCCAAAATTCAGAAGAAGGAACTACTTTTACAGTGAGAGATTGATAAGGTAAGAAGACAAATGCAATGGCAAGGGGAGCCAGAACGACAGGTCAGAGGGGAGATATAATCATTATCATCATCATCATTACCCCCCCGAGATTGGGTACCAAGTCCCAAGTATGGAAGAAGTGCGAGACGAACTGACTTGAAAGATAGGATCATGGCAAAGCTTGAAACCTGGACCGTTTGTAGCCGGTTACCAAGATTATGTAAAGTACTCTCAGCAAGCTGTCCATACTCTGACCATCGCTGATACTAATCAGCTGATATACAACATGCCAGCAGTGATGAGTGAGATGCTTGGAGAAGGAGGCTAGAGACCAAGATCAATGTAGCACAGAAGGAAGTTAGGCAATTATCTGAGTTGCAGAAAGGTGCAAACGTAGAAGGTACTACATTTACCTGAGGCCTTGGAAACTGCCAGCCACTTGAAGAGGTATACCAGAGAAATAGAAGCCAGGAGAATAAACCAGGTGTTTTCCACAGAACCATCCAAGGTGTACTCTCAGTAGCAGGGGAAAAATATGAGAACAGCACCAGCAAGGCTAGAGACTGAGCAATACTGGAAGAGCATATGGGAGAAGGACGTAACCCATAACTGCAATGTTCAGTAGGTGTGGCTATTGGCTCTAAGACTAGACCACACCTACTTCCCTGAACAAGGTCCAGTAACCATCACAGTGGCAGACATGCAAGAAAAGGTCTCCGGTATGAAGCGTTGGACAGAAACAGGCCCTGACATGATTCGTTACCATCTGACTGAAGATGCTGACTGCACTCCATGAGCATCTAGCATAATAGAAGCTAGCTGCTTATTCACGAGACACACCCAGAATGGCAAACTGAAGGCTGGACAGTCCTAAAGGACCTGTCAGCAGCAGATAGACTAGGAAACAAACTATAGACAGAGCAGTTGCCAGAGTTGCCCAAGACCAGACTGCACTGCCTATTACAAAAAAAGGCCTATGACTTGATGCCCCACACATGGTTCTTGAATACCAGGAAATGTACAAGATCAACAGAACCCTGACAGCCTTTATTAGTTTGGCGAACAACACTAGAGGCCAACATCAAGCCAGTAGCACAAGTCACCATCAAGTGCGGGATCTACCATGTGGATTTCCTGTCCCCACTGCATGTTCTGCATGACTGAACCCTTTGTGAGGCATTGAAAACACTGTCTACGGATACCCACTATAGAATGGAGCAATATTCAGCAACCTTGTCTACACAAATGACCCTAAGCTGTATGCCAATAGTGAACACCACACCACACTACAAGGATCTACAGCAATGACATTGGAATGTCATTAAGGATTGGAGAAGTGTAGTCAGGTGGTAACAAAGAGAGAGAAAAGGTAGTCAGAACTGAGAGGACTGCACTACCAGAAGCCAACATTGCAGGACAGCCACATATACCTGGGAATCCCACAGTTAAATGGGAAACATGAAGGAAAGCTAGGAAAGCTGCAACCACCAAGTACCTGCAGAGGGTCAGGTATTCCTGAGGAGTCAGTTGAATGGGAAGAACAGGATCTGGGATATCAACACACTGCATATGATCAGGTACCCTACTGGGATAAAAGGCTGGCCAAGGGAAGATATAGAAGCCACTGACATCAAGGCAAGGAAGCACCTTACCATGCATAGAGGGTCCAAGCACAAAGTCCAGCACCCTGAGAGTGCAAGCTAAGTGGAAGGAAGGAGGGGACTAATGTGTCAGAACCATGGTCCAGGATGGCACAACAAACATCCATGAATACATCAGGGAGATGGCCATGACTGCCTGCATGTTTAGTGTATACCTCAGGCAGCAGAAACCCAAGAAAGAGGAGCAAGAGGAGGAGCCATCATGGAAGAATAGGCCCCTGCATGGTATGTACCACCGGCAATTAGAGGAAGTGGCAGATATCCAGAAATCCAAAAACAGTGGCTTGACAAAGCTGGACTGAAAGAAAGCAAAGAGGCAGTAATCATGGCAGCACAGGAACAAGCCTTGATAGCAAGATCCATAAAGGCAGCGGTCTACCACAATTCAATTCAATTCAATTTTATTTATATAGCGCCAGATCACAACAACAGTCGCCTCAAGGCGCTTAGTACATACAGAGAAAACCCAGCAATCATATGACCCCCTATGAGCAAGCACTTTGGCGACGATGGGAAGGAAAAACTCCCTTTTAACAGGAAGAAACCTCTGGCAGAACCAGGCTCAGGGAGGGGCGGGGCCATCTGCTGCGACCGGTTGGGGTGAGAGAAGAAAAGAACAGGATAAAGACATGCTGTGGAAGAGAGACAGAGATTAGTAGCAGGTACAATTCAATGCAGAG
>VUQR01011160.1:5382-15910 GCA_015108515.1 Hemichromis elongatus | reverse complement strand
ACCAAGTGTAATTCACTATATCATTTATATATAATATGAATAGGAGGGGTCCTAAAATTGAGCCCCGGGGGACACCAGAGCAAGTATTCTTCAGTTCTGAACGAAATTCATTAATTTGCACATACTGGCTCCGTCCTGTTAGATAGCTTTTAAACCAGGCCAGTGCGTTCCCCCTCACTCCATAATGCTGCAATTTCCCAACCAGTATGTTAAGATCTATAGTATCGAATGCTTTGGATAAATCAAGAAAAACGCCTATAGTAATGTCGCTATTGTCTAGAGCTTCATAAATATTTTCAACCAGATTCAGTAGAGCCATACTGGTGGAACTCTTTTCCCTGAATCCATATTGACATGGCGTGATTATATTCCATTTATTTAAGTACCCACTTAGTCTATTAAATACGATCCTCTCAATAATTTTAGAGAAAACTGGCAAAATAGATATGGGTCAGTAATTATTTAGATTATCTTTGTCACCAGACTTGTAAATTGGTAAGACTTTGGCAATTTTTAACAAGTTAGGTACTGTGCCATGATATAGTGATAGATTTATACAATAGACAAGAGGGTGGAGAATTGCATTTGCCACATGTTTAACAATTATACTACAAATATCATCCACTCCTGTACTGTGGGAACTTTTCAATTTTCTAATAATATTTTGTACCTCCCAACTGTTTGTGGGTTTTAGGAAAAAAGAGTTCAAATAATCTCCTTGCATGTATTGTTTATAAGTAGCTCCTGCTAGTGCAGTTTTGCACATCTTCCCTGAGAAGTTCAAAATCCAACATATTCTTATGTATGTACATTCTTATGTACAGCTAGTAAATCATGACATGACGTGGGTCTGAACATTGGATTGCATGTTTTAAAAAGCATTGAAACAGAGCCCCCCAAATCAGATGTAAGCAGGTATTTGGAGGGAGTCTCTGAAAGTATTTCAAAGTCTGAATATTTATTTATTAGCTGCTTTCACTCACAGAGAAATTAGTGTAAATATTGTCATCTGTGAGTATAAGAAGGTAATCAGGCTCAAATTTGAGAAACTAAAGAAGTCAGCTCCTTCACCAGTTAATATCACATATCACACATTTAGCATTATCCTTCACCTAGCAAACCCATTACTGTGAAATAACCAGAAGCAAAAAGAGCCCAAGCTGTCAGGAAAGTGAAGAGCTATGTCTACCCATATCTATAATATTGTTTTATACTGATGCAAACCATCAGACAGGTCACTAGGTTAGGTATTGTTGGGTATATTATTTAACATATCGTATAACGTAGTGCTCCTGTTGCAATACACATTTCATTAAAAACCTTTAGATGCCTCATAGTCACCATCTATTCAATTCAATACAATTTTATTCATACAGCCCCAAATATGGTGCCTTATATACACACACACACACGCTATTAACACATACTGAGTGAGAAAGGTGACTAAAGAAGAAACACCCAGTGCATCATGGGAATCCCCCAGCAGCCAATACCTTTTGCAGGATAAGTAAGAGAGGATAGTGTAATTGTGTAATTATCCAAAGGTTTATCCAAAGCACGTGTGTGCAGTATGCTTAGCTACTCCTCTCCCTTATGTGATATTAATGATACATGTATTAAATGTAGCCCATTTGCAGCTCTGAATGAAATGAGGAGCTCTCATTTCTAGAAATGAGGGCAAATTTATTAAACACCCCCCAAAATGTGACTATCCAGAGTTGGGTCACAGAGATGAAGTCTTGCACATCTTTCTGCAGCTTCTCTCTTCGTATCATCCCCATTAAAGGCCATCCCCTTAGAGACTGTTACTGCTCCCAGACCACAGAAAAGCAAGCCAAAAATCAGTCAAAAAACATTTAACCATAAGAATTTACCAAGAAAACAATATAGCATCCTCAGCTGCACCAAAGAATAAAACAATGTGGATTATTAATCATTAGGTCTCTCTTTTAAGTTCTTGTTAGTAAATGATTTAAAAATTGATCAACCAGTTGGTTTTCTCTGATTTACAGAAACCTGGTTACAGCAGTATGATTATGTTAGTTTAAATTAATCAACACCCCCCAAACTATCAGAATCCTTGAAGAACAGAATGAGGAGGGGGATAGGCATCAATCTTCTGTTTCGCTCATTAATCAGGCAGATCAAGAGTTTGAATTCATTTGAAAGACGACTTCTTCACCCAAATTAGGGCAGTTTTCTTTGTTGTTCTCTATTTTCCAACTGGAGAATAGAGTTTCTCTTTAATTGACCCTTTAAAACACATACCTTAGGGCAGATCAACCATAAGCTGGAGATGAAATGGTGTCTCATTAATTGAAAAGATCTTCATTTAGCCTGGAAAAAGAGTTTGTTGCTTTATAAAAAAGCGACCTGTAAAGCTCATCATGCTGTTTATCACATAAGGAAATAAGAAAAAACCCACACGTGTCTTTTCAGCATTGTAGCCATGCAGACAAACAGTCAGAGCTCTGTTGAGCCAAGCATTCATTAAACCTTAGCTAGTAATGACTGAGTGTTTTAAGTACACCTGCTTTTAGTACCATTGGTATTTATTGAAATGTTTCTTCTCAGATTGATCTTTCTGAGGAAACTTTTTAAAAGCCATCAGCATATATCCAAAAGATCCCACTCCAACAAGGCCACTTAAAGAGGTCTGAACATTGAACACTGGTTCAGACTTAAATATGCTCAGTTTGTTTCTACATAGTCCTTCAAGATAGTAGCAATTGATAAGTTACAATGCCATGCTAGAGCATATTATGCTGTAGTAGTTTGAATCATATCTATATAATAGACTCTAATTTGTTCATGTAAATAAGAAAGCCAACAGAGTTGATTCTGTTCATCTGGGAGAAACATTTCGTCACTCATTCAAGTCACTTCTTCAGTCTCAGCTGACTGCAGGTTTCCCCAACCTTATATAATAATAATAATAATAATAAACTTTATTTATAAAGCACACTAAGAAACCAAGGCTATACCAAGGTGGGCAGCTACAGCAAACGCACAGTCGCCCTGAGACTTCAGCCGAGAACGAGGTTTCTCCAAAAGAAGTTTGGTAGCAGATCGAAATGCTCTGACAGGAGTGTGTAACCAAGGAGTTCATTGAGGTAACTACGCGCTAAATTATTGATAATTTTGTATGTGAAGAGTAGTATTTTAAATTGAATCCAGTACTTTACTGGCAGCCAGTGCAAGCCAGCAGCAACAGGAGTGAGGGAGAAAAATTTCCTGCTACCCGTCAAAAGGTGTGCCTCCACATTCTGGACAGATTGCAAGCTAAGAAGAAGGGAGGAGGAAAGACCAAGAGTTGCAGTAATCCAACCTGGAAGTCACGAATACGTGGATAGGTTTCTCCAGGTCCTTGTGCGGAATATAGCACTTAGCCTTAGAAATGAGTTGCAGCTGATGAAAAAATAGACCTCACTAGGGCAGATACCTGTTTGTCAAATTTAAACGAGCTATCCAGTAATATATGCAGGTTACTGGCATAATCAGAAGGGGAGCTAGCAAAGGGCATCAGAGCAGCAAAATCGGTCACAGGGGGATTTTACTATCGAACACCATGATCTCCATTTTCTTTTCGTTCAGGACAAGAGAATTACTCTTAAAACAATCTTTAATCTCACGCATGCATTTATGTAAATAATGAAAAAACATAGCAAGATCATCAGTAATCTCAAAGTAAATCTGTATGTCATCAGCATAGCAATGAAAGGCAATATTATACTTCTCAAAGACTGCTCCAAGAAGGAGCAGATATAGTGAGAAGAGAATAGGGCCTAATACTGATCCTTGAGGCACACCACAGCGTATAGGTACCGAGGAAGACGAAAAGTTGCCCAAATTAACTGAGAAGGACCTGTCAGCAGAATAAGATTTGAACCAGTTAAGGCCAGTGCCTCTAATACCCACAGTATGCTCAAGTCTTATGCTGGGCATACACTGTGTGATTCTTTCAGTCGCGCGATTCAGCTCCTGCTCAAACTGTACGATTGAATCGCAGGGGTTAGACGTTCGTAGGTCACGATGCAGGGTCTCACACTATACGTCCCGATGCTTTGATGCGACCTGAGTGCTCACAATATGCGTACACTCACAACACAACAGTGCCATGCCCCTCCGTCTTTTTCGCCGAAGTTTATGTGTTTGCGCGTGCGCAGTTTGTGAAGCTGCGGTGACACCCTCATGATCACCCTCATGATGTTTAGTATCATTATTACATCCTGATTGTAAATAAGGTTAGCAGGTTTTTAAAGCAGGCCACACAAAAGGCAGGTGAAAAAACCAAGCGATTGATGATCGGGAGCTGGTCGTGAGGTGTCAGTCGCTTCGCGTTACCCCACGTATACTACACAATGCATGACGCACGATGAAGGCCAAAATCGGGCCGATCACCAAAACGGTCGCATGACTCAAAAATCGGCTCAAAATGGGCCAAAAATCGCACAGTGTATGCCCAGCATTAGTAGAAGAATGTTATGATCCACCATATCAAAAGCCGAGGAAAGGTCCAATAAAACCAGGACCACAGAGTGTCCAGAATCAGTGCTTACAAAAAGATCATTGAAAACTCTAAGTAAGGCCGTTTCGGTGCTGTGCCAGGCACAGCACTTTTAAAATTTCTCGGCACTGTGTTTCGCATCTAAATACGCCTGAAGCTGAGAAAGAACTAGTCGCTCCAGAATCTTGGACAGAAACAAAAGCTTAGCGATTGGTCTATAGTTCAAGAGATCATAACAATCAAGGTTCTTTTTTTCAGAATAGGCTGGACTACAGCATGCTTAAAGGCCAGTGGGTCAGATCCAGAGATCTGTCCCACTACAAATTTCCCACCTGTGGGACTAATAAAGGTCATCTTAGAGAAAAGTTCATTAAGAATAGAATGCTCAGTCCAATATCATCAAAGCAGCCCTTAACAATGCGTGATGGGAGAATATCAAACACAGTATTGGTGTTTTTCAGTTGATTAACCAGCTGCTTGACAGTCGAGAGTAACACGTGCTCAAATCGATGAAACGTTTAATTACACTCAGACGAAAAAGCAGGACAAGGAGGAGACAAAGAGGAAGACTTAAAAGATGAAACCTTGTTTAAAAAAAGAATTTGAAAACGCTCACAAAAAGCTTGTGAATATGGTAAAGGCATATAAGAACAGGGATTAACAACAGAATTAAAAATTTTAAATAACATACGGGGGTTGTGACCATTAGCCAGAATGCCTTTGGAAAGAAAAGATGTCTTAGCCATTCTTGCAGCAGTTTGAAAATTTGAGCGGCTAGTCCACAACATATTATAAGAGACCTGAAGTTGATCGTTTTTCTACCTTCTCTCATCACGGCGACAAACACGTCGTAAGGCACGCGTAGTGTCGTTTAGCCAACTATGAGAGTAGGATCAGTGAAACCAGCCCACTGATTGAACAATGGCCCGTGAGGTCAGTTTCATGATCATTAAATAATATTATATGAATGTTTATGACCACTGATCATTGACTGTTGACCAGAGAAGTGTGGTAAATGAGAAAGGAAGGTTGGAGATTGGCCTATAATTAGTTAAGACACTGGGTCAAGTGAAGGGTTTGTAAATAATGGTTTTAATAATGTCAACTTAAAGGCCTGTGGTATGTAATCCATTCACAGAGATGTGTTGATCATATAGATAGGTTGAACATGATCTTGTGTTCCACTTACTGAAAATAGTTTGTAAGAGCTTACATGATGACCCCAACCTCAGTAATGGGTGACATTTAAAAGTTGATATTCGGTTCCAATTGTACTAGCAATCAAGTGGACCAGTATGGGAAAGTCGTGATGATCTATTTGGGAAAATAAAACTTCTCATCTAGAATCATTGTAAGGCTCATCTAAATGACTTCTTCACTTCAGTGGATCACAAGTGGCCAGTCTTCTTCACACAACTAGGCTCATTATAAACTACCACAAGAGTTTTTTTTCGCTGGGACCAACTCTGTTTCCATTATACACGCTTCTCTTAGATAGTATTATTACAAGGGTTAATATATATTATGATTGCCATGCAGAAGATACCATGTCTATCTATTCATGAAGCCAGATAACACACCAATTCACCAGTTAGTTGACCTGCAGGAATGTTTTAAAAACATAAAACTTTTATGAACTCTAACGCTGCTTGTAAATTTAGACAAAAAAAAGCAGCCCTATAAATCTTAGAAACATGGTGTCTAACCACATGCTTACTCTGAATAGCATTATCTTGGCCTAACCTTGACATCCAATAACTGTGAGTTATCCTGAAGTCAACTGCAAGAAAGCAGTCCTACCTGGTTCAAAACTGTCAAAAATATTTCTGAAATTAGGATTATCCTGTAAGAGTGATGCTCAAAGACTAGTTTATGCATTAATTACTTCTAGCATCAGCTACTGTAATTCAGTATTACCAGGCTGTCATAAAACTCGCTGAAAAGTTTTCAGTTGATCCAAAATGCTGGAATAGCATTTTTGATTTGGCGACACTGAAAGAAAAGGGACAGCATATTTGTCCAATACTGGCTTCTCTCCATTGGCTCCCTGTCAACTCCTGATTCAAATTTAAAATCCTTCTCCTCACATAAATGAATAGTCTAGTCCTGCCTTATATTAAAGGCCTCATAGTACCATATTACCTTAATAAAGCTCTTCTTAGACTGCTAGCTTGCTAGCGGTTTCTAGGGTTTTTAAAAAGTAGAATGGGAAGCAGAACCTTCACCTTTCAGGCCCTCGAACACACTCCCAGATTGGATTTGGGAGGAGACACCCTATTTACTTTTAAGATTAAAACTAAAGCTTTTCTTTTTGATAAGGTATATAGTTAGGGATGATGATCAGGTGATCCTGAATCTTGCTTGTTTTATAGTGTCATTTCATTCTTACATTAACACAAGTTATTATATTGCTGATCACAGCAATATAATATTATTCTATGCAACAACAAAAAAATGTCATTAAACAGCTAAGTAGGTAGTTGGGAAAGCTTCGGGAAGGTTTCTGGGGTTTAGAGGTGAACTACAAATCCTGCTGGTGGCAGTGCCCCCCACTGCCAAGCACCATCTGAAGACTAGGGTGTGAACATGCATGAGGTTTGCGTGTAGCAGTGGCAAGAGCTGGTGTCAAATGGGGGCAGGAGGTTGCTCTGATCTCCCATCTTTTGCTCAAAGAGGGATGGACCCATTTTATACATGGATTTTGTGGCACTGTGTTTGTGTGTGTGTTGTACAGGGTGTGCATGTTGCCCATGTGTAGGTAGAGCTTCATCAGAATGTTGTGAGGTGACAACACACACACAAATGCACTAACACAGACAAGGCTGTTGAGCAAATCGGGGCCCGTGATTCAGATGGAACTCGTTAGAATGTCACAGATTTTGATCCCTGTGGGGTTATGGCATTATGTATGCAGAGCCATATTACGCTTATTTTGGCTGACTGCAAGAGCTAGCCCCCTGCTGATCCCCATGCAGCCTAAAACAGAGAGCTTGGGAGAATTTGTTTTTTTTCCTGATTTTCTTTTGTTATCCCCTGACAAGAGACATAAAGCAAGAGGGGCCAACACTGTTCATTTGACAACCTTAGTCAAAGTGATTTTCAAGTTTATCAACTTTATAGCCCACATTGATCTTGTGTGGACCAGTAAACAGATTTTTTTTGTTAATTAAGAGGAAAAGTATGCTTATTTATGCATTTATTTATCTTCTCAATAATTATGGGTGGTTGGTGATGCAATGGTTGGCACTACTGTTCCACCAGGTCCTGGGTTGTGATGCCTGCCTGGCACCCGTGCCTTTGTGTGTTCCCTCCAGGTCTCCCTATGGGAGCTTTGATAGTCTCCAGCCTAACAGCAACATTACAGAGCTTTTCCCACACCGGTACTTTTTCAGATATATATTCTGCATTTTACAGAGGTAATTGGACAATCTAACATAATAGAAGGGTTATATTTAACAATTGAGTGAAAATTATTGGCATTGGCTGAAGTCTAGCAGTCACGTTTGCTGGTGTCTGCCAGCTGTATTCATGCAGGCATTCATGTCCAGTGTACTACGATTAGCACTTTGTGGACAAAGCTCCATGCAGCTGTTTTCACCTTGTTTGAAGTTCACATGATCCAATTTTTTCATACTGTTTTTTTGAAAAAGCGATAAGATTTCTTAGTGTCATCATAGAGTATGTTTTTGTTTGAGGACTGTCAAGTATAGGGCTGAAATGGTTCGATTTTATTACACTTATCACACTTGGTGGAAACAGGTTTTAAAATTTTGGGTGCTTTTAAAACCCATCCTCCTTTGTTCTGTAAATGCTAAACATCATTTTACTAACCATGTTTTATAAAAGAGCCTCACCATTTTATTAGAGAATTTCTAAAGACAAAATAAATGGTATCTGCACTGGTACTGATACACGACTTTTGTTCTCTTTTTGAAAAATTAAAACATTTTTTTTTACTCAAGCTTCTCTTACACATTTATATAAGTGCCTTTTTGAACCTAACATTCAAACAATTTGGGGGTTCAGTACTCTACACAAGCATACTTATGGTCCTCTTCTGCTAGTAACCTACTCCAATTGGCTTGGCATGGCTCTACTTAGTTTTTAGGGTTTTCCATCACATTGTGGTATGTGGTACTTTTTTAGTGCCTACTTGGCTGGGGCTCCAAGTGATCTGAGGAAATCTGAAAATTTGAAGTCAATAACACAACATAAGCATAACACCAATTGTCTAGTCAGCGGTATCTTGCAATGAGTCCCTGAATCAAAGAGCCACACACTGAGCAGCAGGTGTACCATCCCCCGATGTTTACCTTGGTTTGGTGTTCCTGTTGCAGCAAGATGATGTCACAGGACCTTTGGTTGCACTTCTTTAATGACCCCACATATATGAGGTGGTACTCGAGTCGAGTCGAGCTGCATTGAGTCAAGCCGAGTAGGTACGAGTGGAGAAGACCAATTAGACCTGCTGTAGCACCTGAGACACAAATGGCTTTACAAATTATGCAACATACAACTTTAACACAATTAAACGTTTGTTTTGGTCTTTCTTTCTTTCTCTCTGTGACTTAAAACTACTTACTGTTTGTCCAAATGATAACATTGGTATTAAATTCAAACTGGCATTAAAAAAGATTTTAAATTTGATGAAGCTCGCAGCCATTATGTGTACACCAGATGTCCCTGACCGACCTCCAAAATGCTAGTCATGGCAGCAAGAAGTCTTGTGACGTAACTGTCAAGTCCTTTTTTTTTATATAACATTAAGAAAACTAAAAGAGAACAAGCACAAAATGGCTGCTGCAAAAATGGCTGCAGATGGGAGCTGTGTTGTACAGTGCAAAGTCTCTTAAAAGGGAGAAGTGAAGGAGGGGCGGGTGATGGCAAGAGCAGCCAGTCAGTGGATCAGTCACTCCAGGCCTGGCCTCTCGGTGGGGGGTTGTGCTTGGGGCGAGATCACAGGCCTGCTGCCTCCCTGATGCCTTCACAGGCACACAGCAACAGATAGGAAGCTGTTGGCACCAGGTTGCCTCACTTATTCACCCCAGCACTGCTTCAGCACAATCATCTTTTCTGTTACCCATGTCCTCATTTACTGAGCTTGACCTACATGTAGACCTGGTGTCTTCATCATCTCAGCAAGTCTGAAAAACCAAGCAGGTGTTTCTTCAGTATATGTCAAAAATGGACACATACTGAATAGTTGTTATGGTACTCATCTAGGTTATCGTTAATAGATAAAGTAGTACCTTAGCTCACTGTCACATTTACATTATGTATAATTATGTTTAGTGTGTCTCTGTAGGGGGAAATGGGAACTGAGGAAAAAATGGTAATGTGGTGGTTCCAAATAAACTTTAATATTAAGCTTAGAGCTTTTATAGGAATTTATTTTAAGCACTCGTGTCTCAGACTGACCCGGTCACTTTTGAAATACCCATAATTGCAGGGCAATCTAAAAAAAAGCATCTTAAAAAATGAATATGCTCAAAAATTCATTCATAATTTAATTCCAAAGGGTAATCTTTCAGCTTTACAATACAGGACTCGGAAAGTTTCCACACACAGAGCAATTTCACCAAAAAACAGTACCAATGGTAGAAAAAAGAAAGGAGAGAAGAACCAAATCTGTCCTGCTGAAACCGTGAGCTTATCTCATGTGTGCTGAGTACCATTTATGGTAATATACTAGTGACTATTTTTAAATGGTTAATACTAGAATTTCACAATACTGTAAAATAAGTCACTTAGAATACTTTTTAACATCACACTCTTTGCCACTAATGTGAAATTAAATAAGACAAAAGCTATTTGAATTCAACTTTAATAATAATAGTTTGAGCAAATATGACTTGTAGTAGCACTGTCTATTACAGCCCAGTAATAAAATGGTAATAGTAAGGTATAAAAGGCAGAAACAGAATAAAATAAGTTATTACCATCCAAAGATTCAGCCTCTCCTGCAGCAAGTAACGCCAAGCTGCCTGCTTGCATACTTAAAATGTGATGTTTTGGGCAAAA
>VUQR01011159.1:8716-27875 GCA_015108515.1 Hemichromis elongatus | reverse complement strand
AGTTTAAGTTTTTTTTTTTTTTTTTTTTTTTTTTTTTTTTTTCCCATTTTGGCTACTAATCGATGTGAAAAATCATACTGTTGCATGAACAAGCTTTTTTTTGTTTTTGTTTTTTTGTTATTGTTTTGGAGCATGCGCATTAAGCTTTAGATTATAAACTGGTCATGCGCATTGCAGTTTTTATTTAGGAACGTTTTAAGGAGCTTTAAAACCAAAGGCAACACTCAGACAGCCGAGCAAGTCATGGAAGGGAGCTTCACACACAAAATGAAAACAGGAATTTAACCAAGTTTTTCCACAAAGACACTGCCCTACAAAACATACATCTAGTGAGATTTTTGACAGTAACAGAGATGGAAATTTTGGCAGCAATCATTGTACTTGGAGAGAACTGTTAATTTTGTTCATCTCAGAGTTCCTGCTTTATAACTTTCTTCAAGGTATCACAAGAAAAATCTGTGTCCACAAGAATCGCAACAGCATAGATGACCATAGAAAATATACATCTTTGCTACACATAATTAACAATTTATTCCTGCTTTAAACAACCCTCTTGTCTTTGCATTTTGCTTCCAAGGACTCCGGGCTTTCTTTTTTTGTTTAAAGTTTTTTATTTTGGACGTTCACTCATTTTCAGTCCTTGTACCTGACCATTTTTAAATGAATGGCTTTTGTTTGTGAAGGTACTTAACTATAAATCATTCAAACCTAAAAAGGGCACTTATCTCAAGGAAAAGAGGTTTGTGTCTGCACACAACGGACAACTTGGCAAAGAACCAATTTTAAATTCTATATTCAGGCACTTTGTTACAAGCAGCTTATCAGCCTATTTATTTGGTTGAATCAACGATAAATGCCAAAGATGACGTAGTTTATCAGGCAGAAAACTTGACACATATAAGTATGGTGTGCATGTTTTTCTATTTAAAAAAAAAGAAAAAAAGATTGGTATTATTATTTGAAGGGACAAAATAAGTGGCAGGCCTAAATGAGGCTGACGTATCTCAAATTGCACAAGAACTGGCCTGAAAACCAGGAAAAACTTCATATGGAGTGGCGAGTCGAAACTCGAGTCCAAATAAATCATTGTCAATATGTATTGAGGAGGTCACTGTGATCCTACATGCAGTACCCTCTGGAAACATCTAGCTGGCAGTGGCTTCATTTTTTGGCATTACAGTGATCCCAAACACACAGCCAATGCAGTAAAAGCATACCTGGATAGAAAAACACAGTGGAGCCCTGTGAGTCATGGTTTGGCCTCCCCAGAGCCCAAACCTCAACATTATTGAAGCAGGGTGGGATCATCTTGCCATCTTAGTTTAAGACACTGGTGCAGAACTGCCGCATCAGATGGACGTGATATCAGTCAGGAGTCGATGCTTATGTGTAAGGTCACATTAATTTTGTTGTGGCAAAATTATAAAAAATTCGGCAACAAAGACATAAAGAGACTAAAAAGATTGGATATAGTTTTTTATAAGGAAGAAATACACTGTCAAAAAATTATTAGAATTGGGTTTTAGCCTATATTTTTATTCTAAACGTCAATATCAGTCAATCTGTAGATTGATGGATCAATAATTGCTACATAATTACAACTCTAAAACCTGTGTAAGCATAATTGCAGTTTTGTGTTTAGGAATCACAAGCAAAGAGCTGTAACTCCTACTATAGTTCGTCTGAGACTATAGTCCCAGAAACAGAGCGAGGCTTATGCATTGTAATTTGAAATCCATGTTTAATCTGGTTACTTGATAGCATTGTGTAACAAACCTTAATTATATGTTCTAGTAAGATATCGGTAATGTTCCAACTTGCTATGTGAGTGTAATAACTGCATTTGGATGGAAAGTTTTCAGTGGATTACCGAGCATGTCAGAATTTGGGCTACTGTCTGGTTTTAAATTTCTTTGCTGCCTTCCTTTCCCATTAGTGTCAGTTGGATTTTCCAGCTGCCAATAGTTAATTTGATGTTGTCTTTATCACTTCAGCGCGACAGTGTGCATCCAATCACATAATGCTGGCTTTTCCAGCACCCTGCTGCCCTGTGTGTCACTCTCAAATTTACTCTTGCTAAAAATAACAAGGTGACGGTGACCTGTCTACCGGTGATTGTCTCTGCTACAGAATTTTAATAAGGGGTTGCAACTCATGCAGAATTGGCAGCAGTTTTTTGCAGGTGCTTTCCTGTGTTGGCAGCAGAAGTACGAGTATGAAAATAAAAACATTTTTCATTCATTTTTTCTTCATAGCTCTTTTTTTATTATTAGTTTTTTTTTTGCTCATGTTATAAAAAAGCTTAACTTTTTCCTTTATAGCAAAGCACTTTTTTTTCTCAAATTCAGTTACTATTCATTGCAGCTTGAGACAAGACATCTAAAGCTTAATCTATATTCTGCATCATTCTTTGTAGAGCTCTCAAGGTAGTCTGTGCAAGAGGCAAATTTTGCAAAAAGGGCAAAATTAGGGTTTCAGTTACAACGTACCTACAGTGTAGATTTAACATACAGCATTGATCTAGAGGAAATACAACTCACAGGCTTTCCAACAAGCTTTCCTGTGAAAGAATATTTAACTGTTATTCTGAGCCTGAGCCTCACTTCATCTCTTGTCTGCACCTGCATAGGACGCAGTCCAGCGGATGGCTTGGCGAGGCAGGATTCATGGTTTAAAAACATCAACGTCCCATGTGGGTCGAAACTGTGTTAGCCAGCACCTTCACATGATTTTTAATTATATTGAAAGATTAAAGATTACCTATAATAATGTAATGATATTTTAGTTAAAATAATCATGTTAAACAGTCAAGAACCTACACAAAACCTACCTGAACATCTTTCTCTACTGCTCTTTCATTTGGCCCAATCTTATCTCTAAGATCTTATCTTCACAATCAGGCCATACAGCAGTGGACTATAGCTTATTTTGATCCATCAGGTAGCATCAGTTGTTTGATATTTCTACAAATTATCTGTACCCAGTTCAATGAGAGCTTTGTCACACCATAAGGATATGATGGTCATTTATACTACGCCACAATGTGTGATTGAAAAACAATAAAAAGAAACAAGGCAGGGTGTGGGATTTTGAATAAGGCTACAGATGGCTAGTATCAGGAAATTAAACGCATCGTTGGTTAAACACATAAAAACTTTGTGGGAAAATGGAGAAAAGAAAAACTTTTAGACATAGAACGTTGAGAAAAGCCAGAAAATCCAGGCCACACCGTGAGAAGCTTAAAAGTAAAGAATATGTGTGACTAACGTTGTTCTTCTGCTGTATTGTATTCCATGTACTCCTCAAATGTTAAACCCTAGTCTTTCAATTGGTTTGTTTTTAAGTTAATGAACCTTTCCCTTTCCTATACAGATTACCACCAATATTTTCCGGATTCTTCCACCAAGTGAAAATCCAGATTTTGACCCAGAAGAGGATGAGCCCACTCTCGAAGCTGCCTGGCCTCACATACAAGTAATGACCTCGTATTTCACTGTTTTGAACCTCTGATTTAATACATTTGTGTTACAACCTATGCAAAATGCATATTCCTATTTCAACTGGAACTTTTCTTGACATTCCAGCTGGTCTATGAGTTTCTTCTGCGCTTCTTGGAGAATCCAGACTTCCAACCCAGCATCGCAAAGAGATATATTGATCAGAAGTTTGTTCTGCAGGTGGGTGTTATGTTTGTTGAAAAGAAGATGATTACTCAGTAACGGCATTGAAATATTCTTTCTATTTATTTATTTATTTATTTTTACTGATTGCAATTGAAAGCACCTGGTCTCCAAAACTACTTGCAATGTGATTTCATAGGTTACCTGATGAGAGGCAACCTGCAACCTCTCAAGCAGCAATTGAATCCAATTGCTAAATTGACTCCGTTCAGTGGAAGACTGATAGCACGCTGACTCTGTGTTACTGCCATTTTGATGCACAAAAGTCCCTTTAAAGATGGAAACTGAGCTGCAGACCTTTTTTAAAGCAAGACGTCTTCAAAGAAGTTATTTCCAAAGCAATAAGGTCTAAAGTGGTTACAGAGTTAGCAACACTAGAGGAAAAGGAGGAATCTCCAACCACTGTTTTCATTAGTGTAGTTGTGTCCCCTCCAAAGAGCACTTCAGACAACTATCATAATGATGATGTAAATAAGCAGTTTCTGAATTAACGTACTACGGACCAGGTTATAGGGATTTCACAAAAACAAGAAATTGTGTGTCTAGGTTAATAAATTAGAACCAGACAAGATAACATAAACCTTTGTGAACATTATGTGTGGAGCATTGCTACAACACAACAGTTGCAGCTTTAGCAGTCAACAAAAAATGATGGCAACCTATCTTGACGAACATTTTTCTGATGTCGTTAATATAGAGTTTAACATAGAGTTAACATATTCACATCTTAAGTCGAAATGAACTTCCTTTGATGTGCTCAAGGCAAATCCAGGAGAGCACCTCACTGCAAAAGAGGTGGAGAGGGAGGAAGATCGCTCAGTTATAATTTTTGCTATATTTGCTTGAAAGTCACAAAACTTGATCAGATGATTCTTGCAGCCATTTACAGATTCTGCTAATTGTTACAGGTGGTGTCTCATCGTAGTGGAGTTTGTATGCGTGATTGAACATAACAGGAGTGATTAAGTGTTTTGGTAGTTCACAGGCTTACAGTGCGCTCTGTAGGATGAATCAGACTGTTAATATGTTGCAGCTCGTCTCCATGTGTCCTGGATCTGTACCCACCTACTGCAGGAATGTTTCACTTCTTGCGAAGCAGCAACTAAAAGGAACCACAAGGTCTGGAATGCTGGCTGGGGCACATCCGAGGTGCCTGCTCTGACTTTCCATGATGCGAGTGTGTCGTTTGTGTGCTTTAAATAGCTGCCAGTTGTTTACTCTTCAGGAAAGGCATACTGTGGTTGAAGCAAAGAGTGTGGGATGTATGTATGGGTGGTAGTAAAGGCAAGGCTTTGTTAGCCCTTAGCCTAATACACACACAGCATGAGACTGTGTATTAAGATACTTCTAAGGTGCTCGTAAAACACAGAAGAGGCCTGGAGAGGCTTTACCAGAGGAGATGGAGGTTCAGTAGTCCGATCAAGAATATTTTCTCAATTGAGGGAAACACATGATCAAAATTATGAGCTTCCAGGACCACGCCAGAAAAAAATCTATTTATTGTGGCTTATACTGATAAAACTTCTTCCTTTGTACTTTGAACCAGTAGCCGTTACACCTTAGTTATACAGCTACCTAAAATAAACCCTGCAGTTTTCAGTAGAAATGGGTGTGGACTATAATGAAAATGTAACACAGCAGTTTAGAGAGAGAGGGGGGGAAAGGAACTGATAAAAAGAAATGCATGTAATGCTAACTGTTAGCTTGCGGTTGGAACATTTGGCGAGTGCAGTTCCTTATGACTAAACTATGCCAATCTTCTTGTCCCGGTGTCTTGGTGGTTAAGTATGTTGGTTTGGGCTTTTCTGTTATGTGTTTACATGCTTTCCCTATACTTGTGTGGTTTAGAGTGTTCTGTCATAATGCAGTCATGGTGGGTAGGTAGGTTAATTGGTCGTAAATTGGTTTCATTTATAGATGTAAGACTAAACGGCTGTTTCTCTGTGTGACTCCTGTGATTGATTTGCAAAATGTCCAGTGTGTAACCGGCCTATTACATAGAGACTGCTTGCAGTTTAGTGACTTGATGGATGGTTACATTCATAGCTTACTTATGAGGAGTTTGATGGTATCTGTCATATTTCCTCATCGTTTTTTCACTTTAACCAGAATGACAAAAACCAGTCAGGTCAAAAAAGTGTGCAACTCGGCCCTGTGTAAATGCTTGCAAATGGTTGAAATTAGAAATAGGGAAAGAAGGAATTTTGGAATATTCTCAACATTTTGCATATAGGAAACTATGTAATAAGATGTGAAGAACTGTTAATTTAACATGGTTAGATTTATAATAGTTAACTGACAAAGACATTCCGCAGCCTGGTGTACCAGAGCAAAGTAAGGTGGTTAACCCAATGAGTCATGCCAAAAGACTGAAGGTGGAAAAACTGAGACATGTTGAAAGAAAGTATGCGATTTTTTTGCAAACATCGAAGGGTCATCATCTAATTTTTAAACTAAGTTTTCGAGGTCTGGTAAACACAAAATCAGTCAGAATTAAATACAAGTGCTTTGTGGCAATCAATCAACACCTACAGCATGATGTGTACCGTAACCAATTAGAGGTTGCTAAAAATGGAAAGCAGAACCCCCTCTTGCATGTCAAAATAGTACAAGTGTACCAAAACGGAACGTGAGAGTTCTGCAAAAGCACCAAATCTTGAAGAATAGTAAACAATAATAAAAGCAAACAAACAAAAAAACCCTAAAATAAAAAAAGTCATGTAATCATATAATATCCCAACTGTAAAAGCAAACAATAACCAGGTGGTTAGTAGCCAAATATGTAAAATAAGATCAAGTGAGCCTGGGTGAGTATGAAACAACACATACCGTGATAATGGAGATGCCAAGCTGTGTCCCGTGTCTAGAATCCCAATTTTAACCTCCTAAGACCCAAACTCTTTCATGGCATGCATTTTTAATTTCTCTTTGCTATTTGGGCTAATTGGGACTTGATAATTGTAAAAACAAAGAATTACCTGACTTTAAACACACACACATATATGTATATGTGTATATGTGACATTCGGCACAGCTACATCATAAATCATTTTGTTATGGCTCAACTACAGCTGTATTTATGATCTCGAATCTAATATTATTTTTTATTTTTTTAATTTATATTTAGAGCTACCTTTGATTAAAATCACATGTGACAATGTGACTTAATGTTTTTATAGCACACAAAAGTGTGATCATCTTAACTAACCAAAACAGCTTGTGAATACAGATGGACTAATTGTTTGAAGAGTCCTCTCACCATGGGTCACAGACAGGAGGCAGATGGCCAGAGGAGAGGAGGAGGCACTAATTAAAGAAGTGAGAGAAACCTCAAGTATGAGCATGGTGCAATAATATGATGTCCCTGTTAGCAGCTACATGTTGCCGTTTATTTGGCAATCAGTAAGGACCTCCAGAACGCCCAAAAACTGAAATCACATCTGCACAGGGCGCCGCGTCATTCTCATGCAGTACAGCTGAGCCATTAACGTGACATTGTCCAGTCAGTGTCAGCGACTGCCTGAGGTTTTATACGCAAATAGAAAACTGCTGTTTCACTTGAAAGTCATTGCACTCATCTTCCATGTACAGTATGTCTCTGTTCATGTTGTCTCAGTATACCTGGACAGGTCTATCAGAGGGGTCCAGTATTTTAATAAGGACTCTAAATTCAGTAATATGTGGCTTTCATGGTTGTTATCTTTGCAGACTCCTAAGATTGTCATATATTCCTTTATATATTCAGTGGTTAATGAAATCTGACCCTGACATAGCTTTATATTGGGAAAAAAATACTTCTGACGACTTTATCTGGTTTGTCACCCTGTCGTTGTTAAATATTGATATTACCTAAGGCACAAACAATATGTCTGAATAGCATGCTATCATTTCATTAAAAAAACCCTCCAGTGTTCACATCCACATAACATTTTGTCATCGCTGATAGTCAATCTGTGGTAATAAAGTTCAGCTAAGAGATCCGAGCAATTCATTTTCTGTCAATCAAGTTATTGTTAGTGCTGCACCGACCTTCGAGGTATTTTCATGGAAATGACTAATCACTGTTTTGGCTTTGGTTTATAAATAAAATATTTAGTTACAAAATATCCATTTATCACAAAGTAAACATGAAACTGTTGGTGAATAACCATTGAATATGACTCCTGACAAACTGCGTTACTTCATCACTTTGATAGAGAAATTTTGTTACTCTAATACAGTGCTTCTCAATTATTTTCTGTTATGGCCCCCCTAGGAAGAGAAAAGCATTTCACATCTTGAAAACAACTTTAAACTTTACATTCCGACTATTTACTCGAAACTTTGACTTTAATTTTTCTTAATGTCACATGAAATATAAACTATATGATATATAATGTTATTCATTAGTTGAATATCTTGCATTAAGTAGACATTCACCAGCTGGTGAAGGCACTATGATACTATATTGTAGATGTCTGAGTGTCAGAATTTTAGACCTCCTGTTTTCTCAGCATCCTGCTAAAAGTGGTCTGAACAATTGCTTTCCTTTCAGACAAGTCAAACTAAATTAAACGGAACAAACATTTCATGACCCCAGTTTGTCGGTTGTATCCCATGTTTAATTTTAATATATACAGATAAAAGGTCTGAAACAATCTGGGAAATACTGGGAACTAGCAGGACTTGCTCTGATGCCCCAGAGGAAAGCCTAATAGCTAGCTGCTCATTTGCAACATGGAGAAAGCGTTTGTGCCGTTTAACAGCCAGATTTTAGCGTGGTACAGAGCCAAATGAATGTGAATCACCACTGTGCAGAAGAACAACATGTGAAACCCTTTTTCTGGATATAGTTAAAAATAGATTGTCAGCTCTGTCACCAAGGTGCTGATGACATGCTAGTGGAAGATGAGTGCCATACCCCAAAGCTGATCGGAGCCTGAAAACACTCCATTTGAACTCGGTGGCATCGGCTTGGCTGCCTTCAACAGTATTGTAATAATGACTCATCGCATGTAACTGCAAGGGGCTGCTTTGCACCAGGTCTCTCAAATCTGTTTAAATGATAGAGATCTCTCTCTCACACATGCTCTGTGCTTGTTAGATAAGCACCTCCTGTTTTATCTCTTGTTTATATATGTTTGCATAATTTAAGGTGACAGCTGGCTCAGTGAATGTAAGTCACTTTAATCTGTTTTTAATAATAAGATGTGTCAAGAGACAATGTGGCAGTGTGAAACTGTCACTTTTAGTGGTGGAAGCCATGGAGAATTATAACCTGAATATACACCTCTCCCTTTCTGTACCCATAGTGGGTCTGCAGTTTTACTCATTGAGCAGTTTGACTGAAAATTGACCCTATTTGAGAGAACTACCTGCTCAGCACCAGACAACACACAGAAGCATGTTGATTACTTAATCATAAGGAGTATGTCAGTGATTGTTGGTAACCACTACGACATATGATTTTTAGAATTATGACTATAACGGTGTCGGTTTTTTCTCACCAGAAGTGAACATCTTTGGATGAGTGGGTAGACTTCTAAGTTAGCCAGCAATGTGCTGCTAAATGCAGTTAAGGGTGTACTATTTTTGGCCATCAGGAGTACTGTGGAGTGTATCCAGAAGCATCCTTTATCAACTTAACACCTTTCTTACTTCCAGCTAGTCATATGATGCAAAATTAAGATGAACAAGAGCAAAACAATTACCCAGCTCACTTTCCTCAGTAGGGAAAATAATGATACACGGAAATAAACAGTTCCCTAGAATCTAAAAATGCTGTCCAGCATTAATAATCTGTATGGGTGCAATGCACAGGCATACACATACCTCAGCTAGTTAATGCTAAGTAATAGTCTAATAACATATTACATCTTGACTCACACAGAATAAAGAAGTCCAGTTTAATGACGGGGGACTCCAGCTTCCTGTATCAGGACAGCTGTCGATCTGTGTGGCCACGCCCCCTACTCGGTTCTCCAGGGAGGGAAAAATGCTGTTAAGAAACTTTCCAAAACACCAGCTTTGCATTAAAACAAATAAGCTCTAAAAATAAGCCATAACACAGCTAAGAGGTTGAGTTCAGTGAGTTAGTCAAAGCAACCACACCCAGTAATGCACAACGTTAAGTCTTTACATAGTCTAAGGAAATGAGTTATAGCTATTAGTTATTAAGAAAGGAGAGAAGTTTCCTTTAGCATTTCCAGTGGAGTTAACCGGATTGACTTGCTTTAAGAGACACGAGATTCTGGTAATTTGTTTCTGATTTTACAGCTTGTTTTTGCAGCCCTGAAGTGACCAGAAAAACTCCCTTTTGCCTGTTTAAGATTGTAAGCTGTAAACTTAAGGAAGGGTAATAAATACACAGAACTTCTGTCACAGTGTGTGATCTTCGCAGTATTTCAGTATTAACAAGACATCATTACATATTTATGAAATATAAAATCGACTCATTGAGCCACACTGCACACCAGAGGCAGCGTTTTAAATGAGTCATATAGTAACTGCATTCATAGTGAGATGAAATGCGTCATGAACTCAACTCAAAAGATGATTGCTTATATCCTACAGTGACTATTATTAATCAGAGCAGCACACCACAGTATTTAAAAATATAAGCTTTTGTGTATAATCAGTGACGACCACCAACCGATCTTCAAAACGCCTAATAATACTGCGCAAAGTATTCAAGTGTTTCTCTTTGTCTTTAAAGTTGCTGGAGCTGTTTGACAGCGAGGACCCGAGGGAGCGGGACTTCTTAAAGACCATCCTTCATCGAATTTATGGAAAATTCCTGGGATTGCGGGCCTTCATCAGGAAGCAGATTAACAACATTTTCTTGCGGTGAGTTAACAGCAGGTAGAAAATGGGTCTCAGCTCATATTGTTTTGCTTTCATGTGGATTTAAAGAGCATGTGGCAGAAAATTGCAAACATGCCAATTAAGCAGTAAACACTGGATTAAATGGTACAAAAAATGTAGTATTTTTAAGATGAGATGGTAAACATGAGCAGATCAATGATCTGAAAAAAAAAAAAGATCAGAAATAACTTATCTTAAATATCTCTAGATGTCTCTAGATCCAAACATCTGTTCCCTGTATTTGTTTTTACCTGTCATTAGCCAGTTGCTCTGAGTTAGACTAGAGGTTTCCCCACTGGGACAGAGACCATCAGGCAGTAGCTTCCCACGAAGTACGTAGTCTTACACAAGAACTTTCTCGAGGGACTAAGCTTTTGTTCCAACCTGATGAGTCAGTCACTAAATTTAGTTATAGTATTAAAAAGTCTTTTGGGATAGAATGCAAATTCAGGGCATATCAAATGGACCTATAAATATCTATAATTTATGTACCGTCTCTTTAAAATAATGTTTGTTATACTTACAGTTAAAAAGAGTAAGAAGAAAGGATAAAGTTTAACAACTGTTAAAGGATACATTTAAACAAGTGTTTTATAGCAGCGCTCCCCAACCCCTGGGCCATGAACCGGTACCAGTCTGTGAGTCAGAGTTGATCAGTGGGCTCAGTTGGGTCCTCTCCTAGGATGAATGTTTTAAGCAACTGCTTCTGTTAAAGCAGATTGTCTTTATTTATTTCTGACTAAACAAAACAAAAAGAGATACAAATTAAATGCAAACCTGGTTTTTGGGTTGTATTGCATTCAGAGGTTTTGGCCCCTTCTCCTTAAAGGTTCTTCCATATAAGATCAACCTAATATGAAAAAAAAAGTTCGCACCTCATCCCAAAACAAATGATGGCAGATGGTCTGAACCTGGGTTTGCCAGAATTTCTTCTGGTTAAAACGGAGTTTTATCTTCCCACTGTTGCCAGAGCGCGTGCTCATAGGGGATCATCATCATCATCATAGTTGTTAACCTTACAATATAAAGCACCTTGAGGCAACTCTTGTTGTGATTTGGCGCTATGTAAATAAAATTAAATGGAATTGAGTTTAAAATTGAAGCCATTAAAACAAATTGTACTTGCCTACTACATTATGTGGTGATGTATTCCCCTCTAACCCCATGATATTTATAAGAGTTTATTAAATAGATGAGAGCCTTGGTTTCTTTGGTACCGCAGTTCTGTCAGTGATGCAAATTCATCATCTGACTGTTAACGAGAGGATACGGACAACCGTAGGGACAACCCCCTGGATTTGTCAGCAGACACTTTACATTGCAATGCAGCGACTGCACACCCCAGGCTTTAAGCAGACTTCAAAGAAGTGCAACAGGAATGACTTCTCGACCATCGTTACTCCAGCTCTCCACTTCTGCAGCAGAGTATAGTCAAGGTTTAACGTTAGTTAGCAAAATAAGCTGACCCCAATAAAATCAAATGAATATTCTTCTGATTAAGTATTACAGCATTATACAGTAGTAATCAACAAATTTATTATAGCCAAACAACAGCTGCCCTAAATTAAAAATTTTATAAAGACCAAAATCAAGTCTCTCGTAATGGTTCACCTATTTGTACAAGCGCTTTAATCAAAACTGTATTTTTAATGATTCACTCCAGGCCTTAAACACCAAGAGAAGTAAAACAGTTCAGTTGGAGGTGTCACTTAAGCCTGGCAGCAGTGAGTTATGTCCTTACTGCTCCTGTTGCTGCGTGACAGTGAGCTTCAGATAATTGAAACGGGGGACACTTGATGTCATTTCCAACAGGCAAGGTGGCAAAACGGGTGCACCCACTTTGACCATCTGCCAAAGAGGATAAAAATAGTGCCACAGTTGTCATGCTCTGTCTGTACATTTCAGGGCTGCACAGCTAGATGGAAATGTGTTATCAAACAGAGGAGCTGAATGATGTATGGATTATTTAGATACATAAGAGCCTCCCAGTGTCAAGCCAAATATGTTTGATTTTTCCAGATAATTATTATTCCCTACTTAGGTTAGACCTAGAGAATTGGGTTTTTCTTTTTGGCCACGAGTATGCAGGAAACGCTTGTTTCTGGGTTCTTTTTCCTTTTTTTTCCTCTTTTTTTTAAGGCTCTAATCATAAATTGGAGTTAATTAAAAGGTTATGATGGTATAGTTTTGTTTCATTCATGATTAGGAATCATGAAATATTAGTGTAATGGTACTTGTCCTACTTAGATCCCAAATCAGAGTGAAAGCATTTGAAATGAGCGGAGCGTTGGGAGCGATGCTAATCAATTGTTCTGATCAGGGTGCTCTGCTTTCACAGTTGTGACGTGTTTGATCATTTTAGTCGTCAATGTGTTTCCTGCTATTTCAGGTTCATATATGAAACGGAACACTTCAATGGAGTTGCTGAACTGTTAGAGATCCTGGGAAGGTGAGTGACAAAATGTTGTGTGTCGTAAAATTACACAAGATCACCAGACTGGTTTATTGGTCTGTAAATTAAATGAAATTGTAACTTCTACGCAGGATTTCTTTGTCATCTAAGATGTTAAACTCATACAATTCTCCCCAATCTATAATAACCACTGCTCTTCCTACGGTATTGGTCAGAGTTTAGTCACATTTACAGTGATCAGCTAATGGGTCTTCACCCAAATTGTGCCCAAGCTCACGTTTGTCATTTAGTGATAATTTTTTTATTTTTACAACATAACCTGTGTGGACACCACTTAAAATTTTACCAAAGCCTCATTTCTGATGTATTGAACAACTATTTTAGCAAAGTCATTAACATCAGTTTCTCTACGTTGATAAAGTGTGCATGAAAAATCATATAGTCACGAAATGCCAAATGATGTTATATCATGAAATATTGTATGTTCCATATTACCTGTTAGAAGCTGGTGATCATGGAGGGAGACACCCTATTGGTTGAATCCCACATTACAAAGGTGTAGTTGTTGCCTTTGTTACACCCACATTAATAAAACAATCATATGATGGTGTGCTCATATATTTTCATGCTCACTATGGCCGTGATTGATACTGACTATGAACTCAGCCACTCTCGGCTGATAGTGAACAAGATTAATTTGCCCTGGTCAGAACTTTTGAGCCCCCTTGGACGTTTCAGTCGATTTTAATCCTCATTGGTTTGTGCAATGAAGCCAACCAGTGACAAGAAAAGACAACGCTATCTTTCTGTTTCTTTCCATATTTTTATAAAATTTTTAACAAACATATTCTAAGGTTTAAAAACTGTTCTTTGGCTGCGAGGCGAGTTCGTTTTACTTGTTAACGTTGAGGTAAAAGGCTCTTCTGGATTCTTCTTTGCATAAGCATTTATAGCGATGCTCTGCTCTGTTCTCACAGTTCATGCTGCTGTTTTTTGTGTAATCTAACGTTGCCCTGCTGTTTCTCTGTTTGCAGTATCATCAACGGGTTTGCATTGCCTCTGAAAGCTGAGCACAAGCAGTTCCTGATGAAGGTGCTCATCCCGTTACACACAGCTAAAGGATTGGCTCTTTTTCATGCTCAGGTAGAGGAAACTCTTCACCATATCCTGGAAACATTATTGGGGCTTTTGATTTGTGTCATTGCACAAACGTTGGATTGGTTAAAGCTCAATTATGCAGCTGATTGTCTCAGGATGATTAAGCAACGCAATGGTGTAATCTTTGTACTGCAGCACCTTCTAGTGGCTTGGAAATTAAAATACTTTCAGAATTTACTGCTTTGTTCAACACAGTGGGGCTTAATTAAAATAATTATATTATTTTTCAAATGTGTGATGCCTACTTTGTCTGATGCAATTTTTGGGTTTGTTTGTGTTTATTTTTATCTGTCCTCCTCAGCTTGCCTACTGCGTGGTGCAGTTCTTGGAGAAGGATCCTACGCTTACAGAGCCGGTACTTTTTCTTTCTTTTTATCTTTAATCATTTCTCCCACAAAGACTAGGCACTATATTTGTCTACACTGCAGAGAAATGAGTTGTGGATGCTAAAATCTGCCCACTCAAGTTGACATATGAGGTTTCTTTTTCAAAGGTGATCCGTGGTCTGCTGAAATTTTGGCCTAAAACCTGCAGCCAAAAAGAGGTAGTCTACATGTCTACAAATAGACAACATATTTAAAAAATCCGTATGCTGTCAGCCACATTTCAGTATTCTGCACTTCCTGTCCAATTAGGTGATGTTTCTGGGCGAAATCGAAGAGATCCTGGATGTCATCGAACCAACACAATTCAAAAAGATCCAGGAGCCACTATTCAAGCAGATCTCCAAATGTGTGACCAATCCACATTTTCAGGTATGCGTTTTAAAAAATTGCAATATAAACTTTCATCTTTTAAAGCTGTCTTTCACACATGAAATGTTGTTAAAATCTAGTCAGATTATGGTCCACAGCTGGTGTTGCTCATATGAAGTACAGCAGGTCATCCTACTACACAAAGTACTGTTTTAGGGTTGAGTTTAGGGCCAAAAGTGCATCAAATATATTTAATATTTGTAATATCAGACTACATTTAAGGAAAAAAAACAACAATCAGGTAGTCCCCTATGATCAGCACTTGGTGACTGTGGGGAGAAAAAAATCTTTAACACAAACAGACTTCCAGTATGACCAGGCTGGGTTATAGTCAACTATAACTTGTAACTGGCTGGTGATTGAGGGGAAAAGTGAAGAGAGTAACGTTGTGCGAAAGAACGCAAGATAGGGGAGAAAGAAAACAAAGTTAATGATGTGCATTCAGGGCGTGTAAACACAGCGTTAGTTAAAACACCAGAAAGTAGTTGAATCTCCTGGAAACTGAAGCCTATAGCAGGGTAACTAAGGGATGTTTCAGGGTCACCTAATCCAGAGCTAACTAATCTTTATCAAATAGGAACATTTTAAGCTTAATTTTGTGACCCCAGCTGTGTTTGTTCAGTAATTGAAGGCTTAAATGACTATGTTGGCAAGAACAGGAGTTAAATATCAAAGAGAAATGCTCAGATGGTCTTGTTCTGTGTTTCTGTAGTATAACATGAACTGCTAGTAGTAGTTAATGGTTTACTTGTCACAAGCCACACAAACTGTTTCCTTTGAGAACCCTGGCTCTGTTTAGTGTAATCAAGGCAGAAAGCAGGACACTCGAGGACCACTTGAAAGCTACGAAAAACAGCTGACTGTTTTCTTTAATTGTCTCACAAAGATCTTGCATAGACCTTGCTGCTGAATGAACGAATCGAATGTCTAATAGAATTGTGTTGAACATTTGCGTTTGCATTCTTTGACTCAACCTATAGGCTGCAGCGCACATGTAAAAGTGATGTAAAACCCTTCATGAAATAAAAAAACTGAATTAAGTTTAGCCTGAGGTAGCTTATAAACAGCTTTTCTTGTGATATCACGATTGATGCAAAAAAAATTACCCATGTAAAGCTAGATTTATGCAAGAGGCACATGTCTGAAAGGGCTTTGGTTTCCTACTTTCTGTGCACCATTAACAAGGCCACTTCCAAATTCCAGTCAGCTTTTATTGTTTTATGTTTCTTTTAAACTGGAGTTTTTCTTCTTTTTCCTTTTTTTGCAGGTAGCAGAGCGGGCGTTGTACTTCTGGAATAACGAGTATATCCTCAGCCTCATCGAAGAGAATATCGACAAGGTCCTTCCCATCATGTTTGGCAGCCTGTACAGAATCTCCAAAGAACACTGGAATCAGTATGTATTGTAACGGCTGCACGCTACAGAAAATTGTCACATAACGAATAAAAGTCAAAGGACCGCTTTCAACCACATCTATAAAAAAATGTGCACTGAAGTCTGCTGCTGTGTCTGTGTTAAGGTTACTGTTGTGAGATTTTCTTAAGAATGTGTTGACACATACACAGGGCAGGCGAGACAAAAAGACACTATCATGTCGACGCGTCTCACATCATTTAGCATAGATCTTAGAGGTCAAAGTATTACAAACCTCTCTGAGAGCAGTGCATGGTCTTATAACCCGATTACAGGGATTTTGATCATGAACGGTTAACTCGGAAAGCTTAAAACAATGAATACTGTTCCAGCTTCCCTGAAGCCAACAGCGTCCTGTCACACACAGTGCACGAGTAGGATGTAGCTCACAAATGTTTTACTGCATCGCTTTGTACTGTTTTCACTGTAAAAGCAGTGAAGCTAAAGCTAATATGGCTCATTTATTCAGATGATTTGCTTTGTTTATGATTAGCTGCACTCACACTTCTTGATTCAGATTGTCAGTTGCAAGTTGGCACTTACAGATTTTTTTTGACACGCACACACAAAAACTTGGGGTGTGTGATCCAGTTATTCATTAAAACAAGGTTTGAGCATCACAAAAATTACAGAAGTTTCTAACAACAATGTAAAATCACCATGAGGAACCAGATGGAGAAATTTGTGTGATAACTAGAGTGTTGGCTGGTTTGGGAATGATCCTTTAAATTCACCAGTAAATAGATTTTTCTGCACAGTTACAGTGAAATATTGATATCAAGCCACACATGCACATTTCACAGCTGTGTTGCCGATGTCAGCACGCCTCTGTTGTGTTGCAGGACAATTGTAGCTTTGGTCTACAATGTGCTGAAGACGCTGATGGAGATGAACTGCACACTGTTTGATGAGTTGACGTCCTCCTATAAAGCAGACCGGCAACGGTGAGTAACTTGAACAGGGTTAGGGCTTTCCTGTCGTGTTTCTTTTATCTAGAGTAAAAAAAAAAAAAAATCTGTCTCTGAAGTGTTAACATAATGCAGTGCATGGGAAGTGACTCTTAGACAAAGAGGCAACATTGACATATTTATCATTTATATATTATATTGAGTAAGATAGATGATGGGAAAAAAGGGAAATAAAAAAAGTAAAGACTCGTGTTAAGGCAAGCCAGGTCTACACACACACACACACACACACCTTCAGAAGTCATTTTGCGTGTTTTGGCTGATCTCATCTCTCTGTTTGATGTTTAATAGTGAAGAAATGATCATTTTGGCTAATTTTATGCATTTATTATTACATTTAAAGCCAAGTTCTGTGTTCTTCCCACCACAGGATATTCATTAAGTGCACAACATTCACCTGTCGCTTAGTTACTGCCAAACATTCATGCGCGCACAAATGACTTTATGTAGGAAGAAATGACACGACTGATGGCACCAGCGATGTTTCCAAATCATTGACTCTCCGCTCGAGGTTTCAAGCATCACAGCCGACACAGCGGAAGGTGTTTAAATGAATGGGAGCAGAAGGCGAGTGTCAGCAGGTCAAAATAAAACTCACGCCTCCTCATGCAAATGTTTAGCAACCAGAAGCAGAGTGGCGGAAAAGGAAGAAAAAGAGTATTGTATCCAGCATGGCTGACAATGTTTCTGCTCATAATAATGGCCTAAGAATAAAAAATTTAAAAAAAATCTATAATAAGAATTTAAGGATTTAGAGGATCATGTCATTTACTATATAAAATATAAAACTTTGTTTTTACTAGTGAAAGTTGCTCCACATAGTTTAGTCAGTTATTTTTCTTGACATCAAATGCGAAATGTGTCCGAATGTCTCTTCACTTCCTCCCTGGCACTCACACTTTGTCACGAAGCCCTCTCCCGTCTCCCTGGGGTCGGATCAAATGTGCGCGTCTAACCTTACTATACTGCTTAGTTAGTTCAGATTGGATGTCATCTCTCTAGAAAAATATTGTTTTTATTAATTTCATTGTAGTTTTTGTTCTTGTGCATCAGTTTTTATTTAGTTATCGTTATATTTGGGTTAGGGGGAAACTGTGTTGTTTTGAGTTGGTTTGGTGATATCAACAGTAGTTTCTGGTGTTTTGCTTTGTTTTTGTTTTTAAATGTCGTGATTATTTTCACAGGGAAAAGAAGAAGGAGCAGGAGAGAGAAGAGCTGTGGAAGAAGCTGGAGGAGCTGAAGCTCAGCGACATGCCGCTTGTCCAGAACAACAGCCACGGGCTACCGAGTGTCCAAAACAACAACAACAACAACAACAATAATAGTAACAGTAACCACGAGGACCAGGAAAGTAGCGCTGCTGCCGTCACCGCAGACAACAAAGACCCTGACGCCACCGCGGCCGTCAGCGAGAGCACCCCATGTGCCAAATGACACCGGACGCCAGTGTTTTACTCTGTAACGGTTTGATGCTGCGTTCAGGACTGTCAGGGTAGGATTAACAGAGACGTAAAAACACAAATCACACCTCAGCAGTATATGAAATCTACTTAGAGTGACTTAGAATGCCAGCATTTCTTTGGCAAGGAAAAAAAAAAATCTATATTTCAACTTAAGACTATTTTTGGATGTTACAGTGTGGCTGCAGTATACTGTTTATTTGTCTGATCAAAGATTTATCCTTTCACATTTAGTTTCTTAACTGAAAATGTTTCGTTTCATTATATTCGTTGTATGATACACGGGGAGGAGATAATGATGACTTGAATTCAATGTTTCCGATTTGTGCTGCACTTAGAAGAGCTGAACAGCTATTTAAAGATGTCTATTTTTAATGTGCTTTTTTTCCTCATCGCTGCCAACAGCAAAAAGTTATTATTTTTTTGTTTTGTTTTTTTTTGGGGGGGGGGGGGGGGGGTTTTTTCTTGG